>PPKH03000014.1:0-272367 GCA_003709205.3 Ogataea zsoltii
GGGGGGCATCTGGGGGGGGGGGGGGGGGGGGGGGGGGGGGGGGGGGAAAGCACCGGGGGAGACTCCCTTGGGAACGCCGTCAAAGGCCCGGTGAAACGTGACGACGACGCTCGCCAACCGTGACAAGGTTCGCTTCTCTGCGGTGTGTTTCTTCCCTCTATTGTTCTCACAGGGGCTTTCAACTTTCGCTCGTCGCTTCCCGTCCCACTTAGACGGGCCCATCTCCAGCTGCGCAACATTTTGAGACGCGTAAGGTAATTTTCCCTTTTGGGAAAATTAGGTGCACGAAAAATTTACAATTTTTTTTTGTCCCAGACGAATCGCCATTTCTGACACACGAAATAAAACAAACAAAACATCTCCTTGTTCTTCCCTGTTGTAGCTATTGATCTTGTGTTTCATTAATATTTCATGTCCGACAGAGCAAACAGAAGTCCCAGAAAGAGACAAATTGTCGACGAGGACGATTCCGAGGACGAGAGGTTCAATTCGCCGGCTCCGCGGTCTTCGCCAGCGGCGTCGTCGATCGCATCGTCCCCGAGAAACATGCCTTCCTCGCCAGCGTTGCCGTTCGAGGACGACGAGGAGAACCCGGAGAGTCGGTTCTTCAACGACGTGGACGACCTTGAAGAGAGACTTGAGGAGCAGACGGGAGTGGATCTGATCGGCGACGCGATGGAGCGCGATTACGCGGCCAATCCTGAACAGGATAACTACGAGGCAGCAGACATCGATGACAGCGAGTACCAGGAGCTTTCCGCCGCGGAAAGGAGACGTGTTGACACGATGCTGAATGCGCGGGACCAGCTGGTTCGCGGGGCGAACCTTGATCTGGACGAGGAGGACGAGGAAGGGGACATTCCCCGCGACGAGTACGGACTTCCGATCCAAAGACGTCGTAGAAGACACAGATTCGACGAGGATCCTGAAGATTACTTTGACGACGTCGATCCTCTCACGGAGGAGCTGAGTTTGGAGGCTCTGGCCGAGGTGAAGGCGCCTTCGATCTTGGAATGGATCGTGATGCCGAACGTGACACGGTCGATCGCAAGAGAACTCAAGTCGTTCTTGTTGGAATACACCGACGAGCAAGGTCGGTCGGTGTACGGTAGTCGGATTCGGACGCTCGGTGAGGTGAACAGCGAGAGTTTGGAGGTTTCGTACATCCATCTGCTGCACTCGAAGGCTATTTTGGCACTGTTTCTCACTACATGTCCCGAGGAAATGCTCAAGATCTTTGATGTTGTTGCCATGGAAGCCACCGAACTTCACTATCCAGATTATGGCCAGATTCATTCGGAAATCCACGTCAGAATTGCCGACTTCCCGACTATCAACAACCTGAGAGAGCTGAGAGAGTCCAACTTGAACTCTCTGGTTCGTGTTTCTGGTGTCGTCACCAGAAGAACTGGTGTTTTCCCGCAGTTGAAGTACGTGAAGTTCAACTGTCTGAGATGTGATGCCGTTCTTGGTCCATATTTCCAAGATTCCAACCAAGAAGTTCGTGTCACGTTCTGTACCAACTGTCAGTCTCGTGGACCGTTCAGAATGAATACCGAGAAGACTTTGTACCGGAATTACCAGAGAATCACGTTGCAGGAGTCTCCTGGTTCTGTTCCGGCCGGTAGATTGCCTCGCCACAAGGAGATAATCTTGCTGTGGGATCTGGTGGACATTGCGAAACCCGGTGAAGAGGTCGAAATCACTGGAGTTTACAAGAACTCTTACGATAGCAATCTGAATGCAAAGAACGGGTTCCCTGTGTTCACGACGGTGATCGAGGCCAATTCGATCAAAAAGAGAGAGGGTGCCACAAAGGGTGGAAACGATGGCTCGTTCGTGGAGAGCGGGCTTTCTCCGTTCCAATGGACCGAAGAAGATGAGAAAAAGATCCGTCAAATGAGCAAAGAGAAGGGAATCATTGACAAGATCATTGCGTCGATGGCTCCATCGATTTACGGCCACAAAGACATCAAGACGGCTGTTGCCTGTTCACTGTTCAGTGGTGTTCCAAAGGACGTGAACGGGAAACACTCGATCAGGGGAGACATCAACGTGCTGTTACTTGGAGACCCGGGAACTGCCAAGTCGCAGATTCTGAAGTATGTGGAGAAGACGGCACATCGTGCGGTGTTTGCAACAGGTCAAGGAGCTTCTGCTGTTGGTCTGACGGCTTCCGTGAGAAAGGACACAATTACGAGGGAATGGACCTTAGAAGGAGGAGCTCTGGTGCTTGCAGACAAAGGTGTCTGTCTGATTGATGAGTTTGACAAGATGAACGACCAGGACAGAACGTCGATCCACGAGGCGATGGAACAGCAGTCGATCTCGATCTCGAAGGCCGGTATTGTTACGACTCTGCAGGCTAGATGTTCCATCATAGCTGCTGCGAACCCGATTGGAGGCAGGTACAACTCGACAATCAACCTGTTGCAGAATGTGAACTTGACAGAGCCAATTCTTTCGAGATTTGATATTCTGTGTGTGGTGAGAGATCTGGTGAATCCTGATATTGACGAGAGACTGGCCAGCTTTGTGATTGACTCTCACATCAGATCGCATCCAATGACGGACGACGCCAGCGAGGACGAGATGGAGGACGAAGACGAGGACATGGTGGTTCAAGGAAGCCGGGCACGACTGGCCCAGATGAAGAAACAGAAAGAGAGCGAGATCTCCCCGATTGAGCAGGACTTTCTGGTCAAATACATCCACTATGCGAGAACGAGGATCCGTCCAAAACTGAACCAGATGGACATGGACAAGGTTTCGAGGGTCTACGCAGACCTGCGGAGAGAGAGCAACACCACCGGCTCGTTCCCTATCACGGTGAGACACCTGGAGAGCATTTTGAGAATTGCCGAGTCTTTTGCCAAAATGAGATTGAGCGAGTACGTGTCGAGCAGTGATTTGGACCGCGCGATCAAGGTCACAATCGACAGTTTTGTTGGTGCCCAAAAAGTGAGCATCAGAAAGCAACTGCAGAGAAGCTTTATGAAGTACACTCTTCCGACAAGAGGATGAATAGAGGCGAAGAAAAAAGGAAGCCTCCAAAAACGTTTTGTTCGCTCGCTCCCGCAACCGGTTTGCGTTTTCGATTGCTTGTAATGCATCGTCTGTTCGTTGCTTATCAATCCATGTACTCTATTATTCGTTATTCGTTAGCTACATATAAATATATATCACGCGTGCTCCTTGGTTCTGGGAGGTAAATAACCGACCACAAAACGGTTCTTTCTGTCGCTCGTTTCGCTGGATTCCTGTCCCTCTAGTACAAATTTATGCTCCGTTGGAATAGACAGGTGTGTCAGCTCTCTGTTGCACATTCGATGGTCCAATCTGAATCGTATGCTTTGGCCCTTTGAGACCGTTTGAGCAGCACTGTCAGCACTGTCGATTTGCTGGTCGCACATGCGCTCTGCGAACCTGAACTTAGACACTGTAGAGTGACTCTGGTTTCTCTCTGAGGCCCTCTGACTGTTTGCTGTTTCCTTTGTCTTGGGTCTTCCCATACGTTTCCCCATCCCCTCCTTGGTTGAGGGGTCCAAAAGAACAAACACGGACGAGTCGTAGCCGCTTTTTTTCGGGGAACGTCTTGGTTTTCGACGTTTGCGCACATCGTCAAATTGGATGGTGGCCTTGCTAAGAGCCTTGATCTGACGTCCTGTGAGCATTCGCTGGCGGCCATTTTGCGAAGACTCGGTGGCTGCTTGTGGCGGCGAGAGATACGCCTGTGAGCAAGCCGTGGCAAGCTCTACGGCGCTGACTGTACCGATGGCCGGCGCACCGGTTCCCACGGACTCTTCCATGAGGGTTGCAAGTAGGATTTCCGGCGGCAAGAACAGAGACAAGGGGCACGAAAATGAAACAACAGACTCCCCAGATGTCAGTTCTCTCGTTGTTGCTCCTCACTTCCAGGAAAAAAAAGGCTTATTAGACACAAAACAACAGACAGTCGGGAAACAAGATAAAAATTATATGTTACAAATGGGAATTTTTTTCCCGGTGCGGTGCGTATATGGGGAATTTTTGACGGATGGGGAATTCCAGGTCAATATGACCAATCGAATTGGAACTCCGGGCCAAGAAAACGTGCCACTTTTGCCATCAAATCGACCTGTCAGAACCCTTTTCCGATGTAATTGGTATTGCCAGAACAATGCGCGTCCCGGTTACCTAATTGTCCCCGACAATCTCCTCAACCAGAGCATCAAAAGCCGGGTTCGAGCCGGCCAGCCTGCGCAGATGGCTCAGTCGCGTGTCATTTTGTGCATAATCGGGCCGGTTCTGTAGATCTGCATCGTCGTCCATCTCATCGTCGCCACCGTCGTCTGTAATCGTCCAGCCACACTCCTCAAGCACATCCTCCGGCAAGACCGTCAGCAGATTCCGTGCCGGGTCGATTTCCAGCGCCTCCATGACTGCCACCGCCCTGCAAACACTTTCGGCCTGCTGCTCAGACCCCACCAACTGGCCAAACTCAAGGGCAACCAGATCGCTGCTGCCCGTCACAAGCTCCATTTCCGTCTGGTCCTCGAACAACGGTAGCTGTTCGTCGTCCAGAAGATGCCGCATAAACGCCTCAGTTGACTCAAATCGACTCGCCGTGCAGATCGGACACACCAGTCGCACAATCACACCATCGCATCGCTCCAGTAACAGCTCCTCCGTCCAGACGGCCGTTTCCCGGTCCGAAACCGGCTTCAGCCGCGGAAGAGACTTCTGACTGAACCCTCTGGACTCCTGTTCCTGCTCGCGTGCAGCCAACAGCCTTTCAAACGTCTCCTCCTGGAGCTTCATGAGATCTGAGTGTGACATTGCGTCGCAAAAGGAGCCGTGCAGATGAAAAAATAGCTAGAAAAAAATATCCACAGAAAAATACACCTTCTCCATGTGTAAACCACCAAAAATTCAGAAAATCTCCACCATATCCAGAACAGCGCTGCCAGGCATCCCCAGCAGTGTTTCAATCTGCAAACAACAAGCCTACAGATCCGCAGCAGACCAGCCCATCTAGTAATCTCGCTCGCATAGTCCTTGCACTGCGATAATTTAAACACCCGTACACCATCCGCGTCTCCCGCAGCAGCTGAAAAATAGAACACTAGCGAAAGATTTCATCAACAAGTACAAAGAGCCCTTCTGTTCAACTTTGTCCCTCGCCGCAATTCACCCGACTTTGCGTCCGTTGTCCGTTGTTTGCGCTCCACATAACATGTCCGCTCCTACACACAAAGCCCGACAGGCGCCAATCAAGCCGGCGGCGATCTTCAAATTCATACCAAACATGATCGGATACTATCGTGTTCTCACGCTGGTGGCCTCCTTCTTCACGATGAAAAGCCACCCATTATTCACGATGGGAGTTCTGTACTCAACGTCGTGCTTACTGGACGCGTTTGACGGCTATGCCGCACGCAAGTTTGACCAGTCCACTACCTTTGGTGCAGTGCTCGACATGGTGACGGACCGGTGTTCGACGTGCTCGTTGATCGTGTTTCTGACTGTGTTGTATCCGTCGTGGTACATCCTGTGGCAGGTGCTGATTTCTCTGGATCTTGCATCCCATTACATCCATATGTATGCCACAATCACGTCGGGTTCCAAGAGCCACAAGTCTTTGAAAGAGGACAGTAACGTTCTGCTGAGACTCTACTACGAGAACAGAACGGTTCTTTTCTGCGTTTGTGCGCTGAATGAGCTGTTTTACATGGCATTGTACCTGGATTACTACAACTATCCCGCCCTTCCTGTTGTCAACGTCTCTTTCCCTCGGTTGCTCGTTTACATCTCGTTACCTGTCTGGTTCTTCAAGCAGGTGATGAACGTGATCCAGCTGATTGGCGCCGGCAACATATTGGCTGAGATGGATGCAAAGGCCTACAATGAAAGAAACAAGTTGTTTTAGGGAAAAGGCACCGAACAATGGCACCTGGTTGCCACCGGTTGCACTATATTTATGAAGTTACCAAAACGAATCTGCAACGAGGGAACAATCTCAGTCGTGAGGGTTAAGTATGAGGAATGTTATTACTCGGCTAATTGATGAGTAGTTTTCTGTTCGGAAGGCACAGACCACAAACTGTCACATCCAAGTTCTCCTCCAGATCGAAGCAATCCCTGTATTTTCTATATTAATCAACCGAAATTCCACCGAGGAGTTTCCTCCGTGAAAAACTAAGAGGTTTTTTTTTTATTTCAGCTACAATCTCCAGTCACACCGAATAAAACGTGTATTATGCTACATCAACTATCTGACAAGTGTAAATTGAAACCATGAGCAAAACGGGCCTTCATCTCAGTAAAACGAGGTGTTTGACATGTTCAAATCAAACCCATTACCAACCGACTTGCTGTTGCGAACACCGTACATATATTTGTTCGAAGACCGTTTGAGTCTCTCCTGGATCAACGTCGACGGACTCGACGGACTCGACGTCGCGCTGGGTAGAGCGTCTTTTCTCGACGACAGCAAACGTTCCCTGATTTTGTCCGTGGCAGAGAAACTTGTGTCGGGATTTGCGCGCCGGGTCACGGCGGAATTGGACCTCGAGATGTTCATGTTAGCAAACGATCTCGAGATGTCCATAGCCAACAGCGACGTGTCCTGGTCTTTCGCGCCCGGCGTGGATGATGGAGCCGGCTTCTGCGGGCTCGTTTCGGCCTGCACCGCAGTCTTTCTGGCCAGAGCCTCGAACTCGTCGTCCGAGGAGTTAGAAAGAGGCAATCCCAGCAGCTTCCTCTGACGGTTTGACAGCGGAATGTCCAGACACTTGTCCTGAGGCTTGACCAGTTTGATCAGACTCGTCAGCACGTTGAAAAACAGAACCGAGTAGACAAAGTAGTTGAGATATTTTCCGTAAAACCGCAAGTCAACTCCGTAAATCTTGGCCTTGTCCAGTCGAAACTGCACCAGAAACAGTTCCACCAGGGCGAGAACAAAGCGATACACCAGCGACAGAAGAGTGTTGATCAGCAACTTGCGAACCTCAATGTCCTTGTTGGTGATTCTTGAGAGAGCCAGTTCCACATAGGGGCTCCTGAGGTCCTCGTTTTCGTCGAAAATCTGATTTTTCAGCGGAGATTTAGGCTTTTCCACGGCCGAAGGTTGTGGCTCGAGCGGCCGAGGACTGTTGATGATTCTGTTCGGTAAAACGGGTGTCTGTGTGTTTCTCTTGGATTTGAATATCGATCGCTGATATAAATTGGAGGTGATGTTTGAGGGAGAAACCGGTGTTTGGGATGGTTCCGGAAGATGCTGTTGGAACTTTCTATTGAGAAGCGGGGACGCCGGACCCTGCACCGAGCGCAGAGGCGTTGATGACGAGCCCGCCGGAGGCGCAGTCTGCGGAGCCAGGGGCGTCGACGAAATCAAAGACCGGTTGGGAGTTGCAGTCTTGTTATTTCTGATCGTTGACTTGAACGGCGATGACACCAGCGGCTTGATCGGCGTGTACGCGGAGATGTTGGAGTCCCGAAGAACCGAAACATCCGACAAAGCGCTCTGGTTGGTTCTGATGATCGACGGGGTGGCAGTGTTGTCGAGGTTGAGGTTGATTTTCCGACGTGCTTGCAAGAACGTGTCGTCTAGCGGTGTAAAGTATGACGTGTTGATTGCCGAGTTCACCGGTGTTTGGAACGACATCCTGTAGACGTTGCGGAGTAATTTGTTGTTTCACGGGTCTTTGAACGCGGTTTTGCAACGTTTATGAGGACAAGAAGACGCCCTCAAACATGAAATAAACATGAGAACTCGATATATTTTCTCCACGAAAAAAATAAAAAAAAAAAAATTCCATAAAAAAAAACTCTAGCAAGAAAAAATTGGTGCCGTGTGAAAAAAAAAATATAAATTGACTCTATATAGGTTGTCTACATAGAAACCTAATTCAATGGCCAATGGCCTGGGAACAAAAAGTGCATCTTCTCTAGCAGACGTCTATCTCTGCCGGCCTCGCTGGTGCTGACCGCAAACTTCATGGAGTTCTTCAAATCTTGACCAATGTTTCCGGCTTTGATTTCCGGCTCAAGGACCTCGATCAACTTCTCAGCAACCAGGTGAGCGTTAGCACTGTTGGCCTTGAGGTTTCCCACAACAGTCTCGACGGTCACAGGCTCCTCCTGGTCGTTCCAGGCGTCGTAATCGGTAGACATACAGATCATCTGATAGGCGATCTCGGCTTCACGAGCCAGCTTCGACTCTGGGATGCACGACATGTTGATGACAGATCCTCCCCAGCTTCTGTACAACTTGGACTCAGCTCTGGTGGAGAAAGCAGGACCCTCCATGCAGATCAGAGTGACGTCATCCTTCAGAGTCTCTCTGGTGTGCAATTGGACGCCATCCCCCTGCAAAACATCCGAGCAGTTATCACCGATAAGCTTGTTCAGCTTGAGGTCGAATGGTTCACCAAAACCGGCATGTGCAACAAATCCCTTCTCGAAGAAAGTAGACTTTCTGATACCCTTGGTTCTGTCGATCACCTGATTTGGAACAACAAAGTCACGTGGCTTGATGTGAGGCTGTAACGATCCGACAGCACTGAATGCCACAATCGTGGTGACTCCGAGAGACTTCAGAGCAGCAATGTTGGCTTGGTTTGGAACATCGCTCGGAAGCAGATCGTGGTGTTGGCCGTGTCTAGCCAAGAACGCAATAGGGAACCCACTTGAGGTCTTGGAGATTGTAATAGGCGACGAAGGAAATCCCCATGGCGTCGAGATCGTCAACTTGGCGACGGGTGTCAGGGTGTCGAGCTGATACAGACCAGTTCCACCAATAATGGCTAACTTGACAGGCTCGTTGAAGTGGGTTGGCAAGGAAGACATTCTTTTCTCGACTTGTGCGGCAGCTTGGAAAACCTCTTTTTTGAGCATGAGAGGGGCTGGATTCTACCTATTATTTATAGAGAAGAAAGAGAGGACGGATTCCGGGCGACGAGTCGCAATTTTTGAAGGATCCCACATGGGAATTTTTTTTTTGTTGTTTTCGCAGTGTCATGCACGACGCGTCGATCGACGATATCTGAGATCCCTTGTCAGATCTGGATTCCCCGATCGGGAAGCTCTAGAAAAAAAATTTATGAAATTTTTTTTTTGTTTAGATGATTTTCTTAAATTTTTCACTTATCAGCATCGGTTCCCTTGAGACTTCAGACGACAAAGAAAACCTTGTAACAGTCATGGCTAAACAAAGAGGTAGAAGAGCCGCAAAGGAGTCTCACAAGAATGAGACTCCAGAGGTCGTGGATACGCCAAGCAATTCCTCAAACAACGTCAACGAGATAACCCCATTTTTTGGTCTTATTGATTCTGTTGAGCTCGAATACTTCAAACAAGCGGAGTCGACTTTGAACATCAACGCATTCACCAACGCAGAAGAGAGACTTTCATTCATTAGTAGTGTTTTTGAGGAGGCAAAGGGCAAGGAGTTGAAGCTTGTAACGAACCAGATTTGCTCGAAGCTGGTGGAGAGACTGATTCTCGTTGCTACTGAGAAACAAATCAAACAGCTGTTCAGGGCGTTCAATGGACATTTCATTTTGCTGTGTAACCAGAAGTACTCCTCGCACGTGATAGAGACGTTTTTGGTGAGAACGGCAGCGCTTATTGAGAAACAGTTGTTGAGAGAAGGGGAGGAGGAGGAAGAAGAGGACGATGGAGAGGAATATGTTTCAATGGAAAATGTTTATCTGTTCATGTTGGGTGAGCTGAAGCCGAACATGAAGCAGATGATGACTCACAAATATGCATCTCACGTTTTGCGAGTGATCTTGTTGATCTTGGCTGGAAAACAACTACCATCTTCGGTTGAGTCCAATTCGATTCTGCGTTCGAAAAAATCGAAAATTGCCCGGAAAATGATCGACATCAAGGATTCTGAAGACTACAAGAAGGCTTACATGACACCTTCAAATTTCAAGGAAGAATTGTCAGACGTGTTGAAACTTGTCTTGAATGGCCAGGACACCAAAAGTTTGAGAGAACTGGCAATCCATCCCGTTGCCTCACCAGTTCTGCAACTGCTGATTCAACTAGAAGGTATGGTTGACAAGGAGAGGACTTTCTGGTGCATGACGTTTGGCCGCAGCGATGAGGCTAAAAATTCCCAGGAAGAAGGTTTTGTGGAATATCTCTTATCTGATCCGATCGGGTCGCATTTCCTTGAAACAGCAATCATTTCGCAAAGACAGAAAAACGTTGAGAGATTATACCAGCATTACATGCGCGATCGGATTTTGAAGCTGGCCAAGAGAGACACCACGGGGGCGTTTGTGGTGCGGATGTTGCTGAAAAAATTGAAGCCGACGGATCAGAAAGAGATCTTGGATAATCTGGTTCCTTATCTGAACGAGCTGATAGTGAACAATCTTGAAATTGGCTCCTCGATTGTGGATTGTTCTGTGGAAAGAGGGGCTTATCTCAAAAAGGAAATTGTCGATAAATTTTTCGAATTTTTCAGCCGTTCGGGGGGATTATCCGGCCCAGACGCGAATACACCTGCAGCCGACATCCTGGAAAACGTGCTCAAGCTTTCCACCTCCACTCTGGGGAACACAAAGGACGATTGGCCTACTGCTGACGAGAGAAGAAGATCGTTGTTCCTGGAAAAGCTGATATCATATGACAAAAGATTCCTCGACGCCTCTCTAGAAAGCTTAATCAATGCGCCAACCGAAAGGCTTGTCGCCATGTGCAAGCACGGAGTTTTTTCGCACGTCGTCGAAAGCTGTCTAGATACGAGCCGCGTCGAATTGCTGGAGCGCAAGAAATTTTTGAATTCCATAATGGAGCATATTGTGGATCTTGCATGCAACGCTACTGCCTCTCATGTGGTTGATAAATTGTGGTTTTTCACCTGGAAACTCAATGTTTACAAAGACCGCATTGCCAAGCTACTATTTGACAACAAAGACCAGATCAAGAATAGCGTTTACGGTAAGCTGGTGTGGAAGAACTGGCATATGGAATTGTACTCGCGTAGATACAGGGATTGGAAGCGAGTTGTTAAGGAGCAGGACGACGAATTGGCAGAATCTGTGCCTGCGGCATCTACTGGATCTGCTGGGGCCTCAGAATCGGACAGCAAGAAAAGGAACCGTTCGGACCCTACGCCGGACAAACGCGAAAAGCGTCAGCAACTCCGGAAACACGAATTTCAGCAATAGGGGGGCAATAAAGGCTATCGCCGATTGACATCCCACACAATTGTTGTCGTATTATAGTGTACATAAAAATTCGCCCAATTTGGCTGTGTTTGGAGGACCGGTACTTCGGTTGCGCGCGTTTTGTAAAAAATAATTTGCATATAAGGTTGTAAGGTGACGACTTGTTGCAGTACAGCCCGTAAATCTTTCCATGCACTGAGTTCTGGGCCCCTAATAAACCAGAGTGGACCCACACGACACCACATACGGCACCTGTCATGTCCTGATAGACACAAAGCGTGCATTCAAGACGCCTGTATATGTAGGTCGGTGCTGTGGCATGTGTACGGAGATTGTTGAATTCCCCCGCACTAGAGAGGTAATGTGGGACCCAATTTCACAATTTCCACATTGGGTAAAGTCTTAGATAGAGGCCGTGGGAGTCTCTTCGAGATGGCACATCCGCACACTAGGTCGCGGATTCCATCCGAACGAGCGTAAAAACTGTCTGCAAAGTTAGGGTGGGCTAGATAGATAAAATACATGCAACTAGCCGGGACAGGCAAAAGTTCCGTGCCTTTGTGTGAGTTGTTCTCGTGTAGAATGTTTGTACTGTGACAATACTCAGAAGATCCGAACTACCTTAAGCCAGGTGCCAAAATCAAGAAATATTAAGACATGCATTGCAGCGCGCCGCATTGCAGAAATAACTGTTTTACGGGTTAACTTTGTGCTTACTATCGTTTTTGCACTTCTGAAACAAATCTGAGACTAGCTTTTTTGATACGGTTGCAGACTTGATGGACACTGGACCAAAACCAATCTGACACAATCTCCAAACAGCTTTTCCCGAAGATCGGATCATGACGAGTCTTGTCTGAAGACTGCAAGATCAACAATATGCAAACTCAAATTCTGTTACCCCCCCCTGTCAGTTTAGTCCATACACCGAAATGAGGATCAAAAGATCTCCGTATCTCTCCACACACAAGGCTCGCAAACCTACAAAATCTAGTAATCTGTGGTAATTTGATAGCCAACACTCCTCACACCGTTAACAATTTAACTGCCCCATCAGCCCAAAGTGTGGTGCATTGCATAAGTGAAATATTTGTCACCCGCACTGCAAGCATCGGTAGAGTGCAAAAAAAATAGCTTTGGATTTTTTTGCGCATTATCACCGCACCGAAGCGGTTTGGCACAACCCACAGCGCAGACAAACTGCCCTGGCGGCGCAAAAAAAACTGGTTTATTCCTCCAGATTTGAAACATCAGTATAAGTATATTCACACATTCGCTTAATTGTGGGCCTCAGTCTGGCTCATAAACTTCTCTTGTTTTGTTTCGTTTTGTTTTATATGGCATTTTAACTCAGTTCGGTTTTCAATTTCGTCTCCACCTGATACTCTTGGAGGGCAAATACATCAGCGCAGCCTGGAGCTAGCAACAAGGACATTTTCAATTCTTTCAAAACACATCTTGACACACCAACTCCCGGCGGGAGACAATGCACGCTCCAGGATCCATCTGAGACCACCACAGACATTTCGCCATGACTGACGTTTCTCAAACACCAACGCCCTCCAAATCAATGAAATCATTTACTTCATCCTCTACTGTTAAACATGAAGAAGCCGTCAGCGAACTGACAGGCAAAACTTTTACAACAAAGGATGCTAATTCAGTCCACAGTGTGGAAGAGTCTCTGCGTTTGATCGATGATTTGAAGTTCTTTTTAGCTACCGCCCCTGTCAATTGGCATGAGAATCAAGTCATCAGAAGGTATTTTCTCAATAAGGAGGAAGGATTTGTTTCATGTGTCTACTGGAACAATCTCTATTTCATCACCGGTACAGACATCGTTCGTTGCGTTGCCTACAAGATCTATCATTTCGGTAGAGCGATCATTGATAGAAAAAAGTTTGAAGAAGGTATCTTCTCTGACTTGAGAGCCTTGAAATGCGGTGCAGATGCCATTTTGGAAAACCCGAGATCTTCATTTTTGAAATTTCTGCACAAAAATCAATGTCTCCGGACACAAAAAAAGCAGAAGGTGTTCTTTTGGTTTAGCGTCCCTCACGACAAGCTCTTTGCAGATGCCCTGGAAAGAGACTTGAAAAAAGAGTCCGCTAACCAACCTGCCACCACAAAAGCCATCAGCGAGCCTTCTTTGTCGTTAAAGTTCGACCATTCACAACCCCTTGCTGATCAAATTATGAGACACCTCGAAAAAGAAGGCGGTCTCAGAGAAGGAGATGTCTACGAGGCCGACAATTTGACCAATACCGAACAGGTGGTTCAGAGTCCTATCAGGACCTCTGCCTCTTTGATCGACCGTAAACCTCGAATGAAGGACGGCGATGTGACAGTGAAAGACGAAGCTGCAAGTATCACCACCGACGACGATGACTTCCCACTTGATTTTCTGCAGCCTATGGAGGCTCCGTTTGGAGGTTATGAATATGGCTCAGGAATGCCTGAAAACTACATTGCCTATGCCCATCATCCCTCCCTTTATATGGAACCATCCATGTACGCTGCTTCACCGGGAAGAGCATATTTTTTGGACGACTATCTGCTGGATCAAGCGACCCCTGTGGTTCCGTACATGTTTACACCCGCACAACAGCAGCAAAGCGCGCGCAATGTGCCCACTCCGCTTGGAATGCGAATGACGCCTCGCACTCCCAACGGCTCTTTGTTAAAGGCCGTTACCCCAGGAAGCGCAACATATGTGCAGGCTGTTCATGCTGCTGCTGCTGCTCGGGCCCAAGCCGCTTACCATCAGTCTATCTCTCAATCTCACCAGCAGAGTTTACAATTAGCGCCCTCACCTACTTCTCTTGCGAACGGGAACAATGTTGCAGGTGAACCACGATCCCAATCTTCACGTTCCGCCAGTAACGGAAGTCAGGAATCAAAGGGTTCAAATACCAATGCTCCGCAGGTGCTTATTGGTTATCCTGCATACCAATATCCTCCGGCTTTCACTCCGATGTTGGAAGGATTGGAGTATGACCCTTATCAACAGCACCAGCCATCAATACCGCTCCCTTCTGCTGGACATTATCCCTATGGACTATACGGACCTTCGCCTTACTACTCTGAATTCCCCTCCGTTCCATACCCGCAGCCTGTCTCTGCCTCGCTCTATCAGGTGTCAGGAAACACCAAAGGCTTTCCGCCAGCCGAAGCCACCGCGCCGCCTCCTTTTATGTCGCAAGAGAATGGCACCGATCATAGTAGATCGACGAAGCCGAACTCTGAAGGAACAGGCAACGGCTCTGCTTCAGGCCATGAACGGTCAGCAAAAGGTGGACAAAAATCTGTCCCTAAGGGTATTCTTATTAGAGACAAGGCTCTTGGGGCTATTGGAGGACGAATTACCAAGAGTGTAAAAGTCAGAGGCAAGCAAAAATTGATAAATCCATCTTTGAAACATCTGGATCTGGACGATCTTTACGACGAGAATGACGAAGCTTACAGTGATGTAAGCGAGGAATCTGAGAAAATCGACTTGACAGCTATAGACACGGGTGCTTTTGGGACGGACAAGGATTCACATAATAGCTGGAAAGGGAAAATCGACCCAATGATCCCTAATGTTACGACCAAGTCCGTTGTTGATATTTGCAACTCGAACTCTGAGACCGGATCCAGAAGTTCGCCTGACTCTAGTAGCTCGATTGGATTTGATCATTCGAAAAGTCAAATCTCGGACGACAACGAAAATTGATTATGAATTGGAATACCATACGTTTTTTTGTTTTTTGCTTCAAACATTTCAGTGGTGCTCGGACATTGCTATTTCTGTTTACGTTTACTCGGTGATTGTTGTGCTCAACAAACCATTAGTTTTGTGTGTTTATTTTTAGCAAACGTTAGAATATTTGGTAACATTTCAACTCGGAATGCGAAAGGAGAACGGGCTCCTTAAAATTCATTCCTAATTTCTGGTGTAAGGATGTCTCTACATGTGGAGTCATTTTTTATTTGGTAATTGAAAACAAGCGATTTTTCCCCTGTGTAAATTAACAAAACGGAACATAAACACAATCATCTGTGCTTGTATACAATTGTTTTCTGTGTTTGCTGTTGGCGTTGTTTGAGAATATAAGTGAGCTTCCGGAAGGATTAAGGCTGAATTCGTCTCCAAGAGCTTTTTAGCTGATCAAAACCTCTGGATCTAGTGGCGTCTGAGCGGTTGAAGGCCGTGCGTGGCGAACGTCAGTGTGCACTATCCTGATCAGGAAGAGCATTCGTGCCACCCCGGATTTGCTAGGAACACAAGACGAACAGTTTTGTGTTGCGCAGAAGATACGTTGCCCGAGCACAATCTTGGTCTCAATTGTTAGAGCTCCGTTTGTCCCGCTTGTATGTTGGAAGTTGATTGATTCCCTTCCATCGTTATTTGCACGTTAAAAATTTTGGCAGACATGAATTTGGATTATCAGAATTACGTTAAGGGGGGTGTCTTGAATGGTCGTTATGTCAAGGTTAAGGACATAAGCGAGGGCTCCTTCGGTATCGTTTCATTGGCCAAGGATACAAAACTTGACCGCCTCGTTGCGTTGAAATACAACTCTGCCACGTTGACTGATTTTAGTTTTGCCAATGGAGTTGATGAGGAAGAAGACGATGATGAAGATACACCTGCAGTGAGCAAGTCCGTTGTCTTGAAGGAGACCGAAAGGGAAATCGACATGCTCAAACGAGTCTCAAAACACCCAAATATCACAGAGATGCTCGATTGTTTTGACACGTACATCGTCATGGAGTATGCCTCCAGAGGAGATCTTCACGATTCGATCCAAATGGGGGTTGCCCCCGTTTCCACTAGGGATGTATTGGATGTCTTTATGCAATTGGTGAGTGCTGTGGAGTATTGTCACAGTTTAGGGGTTTATCATCGTGATATCAAGCCGGAGAACATTCTCATTTGCGAGGATTGGTCAATTAAGTTGACCGATTTCGGTTTAGCCACGGATGAGAAGTATTGCACGGATTTTGACGTTGGTAGCGAACGCTATATGGCACCTGAATTGTTGGACCACAAGGACATTGACACTTATAGTGCCGACAAGGTTGACATTTGGTCAATGGGTGTTTGCCTTTTGAACATTGTTTTCGGTAAGAACCCTTTCAACTCTGCAAGCTCAAAGGACTCGCTTTTCTTGCATTTTGCCGCGAACAGAGAAACTCTCTTTGATATATTCCCATCGATGAGCTATGACCTGTTTGCAGTCCTGAGATACAGCATGACGATCGATCCAAGCAACAGAGACTTGGAAACCATGAAGGAGACGTTGTTGAAAGTCGAGCATCTTACTGTGGACTATGAGTTTGAAGACGAAGAGGCTGAGGTGATTGTTGAAAAGCCTCAGGAGGAGGAAACTGACGAGCCCAAGGCAACAGAAGGCTCAAGCAGTGATAAGGAGAATGGTGAAAAGGTTCCTGAAATTGTCGTTCAAAAAGTGGAATCCTCCGCATCGCTGCCTAGAAACCATAAGCACGGCAGAGGCGGTCCTCAGCGGAAACCACTCAAAATTCCGAACATGCCGATCACTCACCATAGATCGCACAACGGCAGAATTAACAGACGTTACCACGGAAGCATGTCTGATGATCCTTTCAAAAGAGCTGATTTTTTTACTCCAAAAACGGTTTTCAATCATTACATGGAGAAGGCTCAGAAAAACAGACAGCAACAACAACAACAACACATATTTTCTTCGGAAAATTACAGGCCATATCGGTACAACCCTGATCACAAGAACCGGGCCTGGAAGAAGAGGAAGCATAGAAACAGCAATGTGCGCGATAACTACAAGTCGAGAAGTGGTTATCGCCGTTCTTATAACAATGCATATCAGCACGGAAGTCGGAACCGGATTGGCAAGTCACCAGCGACCCCGACAAAAAACCATGGAGAGTTTTTGTCGACTTCCACGCAGTCGAATCGAAGATATCGTAGCTCTCTAGGCACTCCTGGCAGATATATTCCGCCGAACTTGAGACCTTCGCCAAAAGGTGAAGTTGATGAGAGTGCTATTGAGTCTGAGGACGATGAAACAAGAAACGATGCTGGTGACGATGATCTGTTTTTGTTTGAAGACAATGAGACCGGAAACAGATCAAAGAAACACAAGAATCTGTTGAAGTGGTCCGATGCAAAGAAGGAGGTGAACACTACGTATCCTTCTTTGTTGGGGGGCAATGAGATGAGTGTTTTGACGAAACAGTTTGCCGAGAGTACGATCAACGACGAGGAGATACCTGCTCGTACATCAAACTCGAGAGACACTTCGATCACGACGACATTTTCACACAATTTGTCGTCTTTTGGCTCCAATTTGACTGCTTCAACTACCTACGACAAGTATGTTCCGCCGCATCACAGACGGAACTCGCACTCTTCCGTCATTCAGTCTTCTTGTGGGATATTGAAGAAGACATCCAACGATGGTGCAAACCACAATCGGAGCATGATGCAGGCCCATTCTGCCGGGAACAAGCAGGTGCGGATACTGACGCCTATAATTTCGACGTCTGTTCCGACCCAGAAAACCAACTGGTTCCACAGCCATGGTCAGCCGCAAGCAAAAGCTGCGACGGAGAATGTCAACTCCGAGTGGCTTGATTCGGATCGGGAAGATGAACTGGATTTTATGTTTGAGACCGACGACCAGGCCAAGGGAATCATGGATTACCGGTTGGGGGGCCTGAATGAATTTTGTGATGAAAGCAAGGATTTCAAAGGAGGCGAAAGGGTCACTGTGGTTGATGTGGGTCAGGTCGATCGCATACAGCCGGTTGAATGAACTGGCATCGCGTTGAAGCTCGAACGGCCGACAATTGCATTTCGAGCGCGGTGATTCTCAGCATTTACGGGGATGTAGCTTAGGTTTAGCGGGATTACATCAAAGGGAGAGAAATGGAATGAAATCAGATGAGACTTTCCAGCGTAGTTTACGAGGTACCAGCTCGTAATTTCAGGTAAATTGAAGCGTATTTGAAGGATCTCCGACACTCGTATATTTTCTTGTCTATATTCTTTGTTCGCTTTCTTCTAGTTTACACTGTGATTATTTGGCCTTTTTGAACAACGCTCTTGCTCCCGTGGCCACTGCTGGACAGTAATGTCTCTCCAGAATCACGTTCTCCCACAACACGGCCACGTCCGCATTGGCCCTCTCTAGATCGTCCACCTCTGGATGGTAGACACCATTTTGAACCCTGTCTTCCGTCGTGTACAGTCCCTTCACCTCCTCGAAACGTCCCATCAATTTGTCGAGGAATTTCAAACAAGCGATGCTGGTTTTCTCCGGAAACTGGAGAAGTCCTGCGTACAGTCGTTTGGTGAATGCCAATGACCTCTGTCTGGAACCGGACCGCGAGTTGAAGAAGATCGAGTCGAGACCCCGCAACAACAGCTCTGATTTGGTCGAAACACTCACGTTGGGTCTGAAATTTGCCTCTTTCGAAAGCGGATCGATCAGTCTCAGACTCTTGTGCGAAAACTCGATGTCAACGTCCTGCGACAGCACCGCAAGAAGCGTGTACAGATAGTGAACAAACTTGTTGAGGTCCACGGCCACCTTCTTTGGTGGCAGGTTGGCAGTCAATGCAAAAGCGGTCACGATCGACAGCAAAATCTGTCTGATGTGAGTGGTTGATAATAAAGCCTCTTCCTCCACTTCCCGCAACAAATCTTCACAAATTTCCCGTAAAACTTGCAAAAAATCACCAATCAGATCAACGTTCACCTGGTGGCCGAATTTCGCAAGCCCTTCCAAAACAGGAGCCATAAGTTTCTCGGGTCTTGCTTTCAGAATCTCCAGGTACAGAGTGATCAGTAACTTCAACACCTGTGCCTGGTTTCTCTCTCTTTCTTCCGCAGTAATGGCCTGTTCTGCGCTGCGGAGCTCCTTCTCGATGACTTTCCGTTCCTTGATCTGTTTCTTCTCCTTTTTGCTGCGGTGAACCCGGTCCTTCTTGCGCAGTTTCATCTCCTCCTCCTTGCGCTCGGCCGTGGCGTTCGGATCGTAATCGCTCAGAATGTTGAGAGACAAAAAGATGTTCAGAACGCTCTCGTCCACCTTGAACTCGCGCACCTTGAGCGACTTGTTCAGCAGAAGAGAAAGATCGACAGAGATGTCTCCGTGCGCAGAGTCCTCCCCGAGCAGCTCCTCCAACGTTTGGACGGTTTTCTTGAAAATCTGGAACTCTGCCTCGTTCGCCGGCCGTCTGGTCACCCGTTTCACGAGAATCTGGAACACGTTCTTCCTGTAGTTGAAGAAACGAAGAGAAGTGGCCAATTCGCACGCCGCCGACGCAGCCAAAAGTCCTAGTTGAACGTCAAGCTCCGAGGCTTTTGGAGAAGTCGACACTATTTGCGCTTTTTTCGACAAAAAGTCAATGTACTGTTTGTATTCCAGAACCAAATGCTCCTCGAAATATCTCATCTTGGCCACCTCTCGAGAAACTTTCTCCTTCTTTTCGACCTCTGTCAACGCTCTGATGCGGTAAGAAGGGGCAATGCTCTTGAAAATCGGAACCAACGCCAACAACGACAATTTGGCCGTGTTTGGGTTCCGAGATCCAGCCATTCGACGTAATCTAGCAAGAAGAAGAACATTCGACTCTGGGTCTTCCAACAGTTTTTCGGCCATGTTGGCAATTTCCTCTTTGGTTTTGACGATTTTCTGTTCAACCGTTAAACTCTCGTCCTCGTCCGATTCTATGTCGCTCTCCTGTTTCTGCTGTTCCTCCTCTTCGGACCCCTGCTCGTCCTCTTGGTTCTCCTCATCCTCCTGTTTCTTCGTCTCCTGTTTCCTCATCACTCTCTTGATCTTCCCGTCAACTCTGATAGGAAGACCCTCCACAACATCCTCCTCCACGCTCTTGAAGCTTCTCGGACGCAGCTCGTAGTCTTGCTCGTCCTCGTCTCTCTCCGACTCGCTGATCTCTGGCTCAATCTCTGTGTCTCCGGTCCCGTACTTGTTGAACAGTCCTGCCGCAAGCTTGGAGTCTTCCTCCTTCCGTCTCTTGTTCTGACGAACCTCAACGGTCCTCTTTACTCTCTTTGCCATTTTGATATCGACGATGTTGAGTCTGCTTGACAGAGATCTTGATCCTCGTTTGTTTGTTAGCAGAGAGCTTTTTCATATCTACTCAGTAAAAAAAAATTTTTTTTTTTTTTTTTTTATTTTTTGATATAATTTTTCAGGCTGTGCCTTGGGACCGACGCGTCGACGCGTCGCGTCGACGCGTCGGTCCCGCTTATTTTTTTTCCGCACGGGCTTTCAATATCCGGCGAAAAACAAGTGGAGTGAGAAGATTATTCAAAAGTCCGAGCCAGTCTCTGTTCACATCTCTCCTCTTTATCCGTTCTCTACAATTATTCACCGGTTCCAAACCATTTTTTGCCACCGTCACAATGCTGAGAAACATTACGCGGTCAATCAGACCGACTTTGAAGTCCCGTGTCGCCAAGAGAGGTAAGTAGCAACTCTCTGTCGTTGTCCCTTGAGTATCAACTAACCCCTCAACAGCATTCATCGCCTCTTGTGTCAGAAATGACGTCACGGTATTCGGCATGCCGGCAATGTCGCCAACCATGGAGGAAGGTGGAATTGTCTCGTGGAAAGTGAAAGAAGGAGACAAGTTCTCTTCTGGAGACGTTCTTCTGGAAGTGGAGACCGACAAGGCCACCATCGACGTGGAGGCTCAGGATGACGGAATCATGGCCAAGATCTTGAAACACGATGGAGACAAGGAGATCAAGGTCGGAGTTCCGATCGCATTTCTTGCGGAGCCCACCGATAACCTATCGGAATTAACATACCCCGAGGTTGATGCCGCCCCACAACCGGCAAAAGCGGCAGAAAAAACAGCACCAGAGCCAGAGAAAAAGCCAGCCAAGTCAAGCACGCCAGCGCCAGTCTCGTCGTCATCTTCGGCCGCCAACCCGGAGCAGGTTTTCCTGCCTTCCGTTGAGATCTTGCTCTCTGCCAAGGGCATTTCCAGAGAAGATGCCCTGAAAAACATCCAAGCCACAGGTCCAAAGGGAAGACTCCTGTTGGGAGACGTCAAGGCGTATCTTGGAGAGATCGACGCGTCGGCCAACACCAGAATCGCGTCGTACATCGACTCCAAGGCTCACTTGGATCTGTCCAACATCGAGCTGAGAGCCCCAGTTGAGAAACAGGCCCCCAAGCCAACAAAACCTGTCAAGAAGGAGCCTGTGACTGTGTCGCACCAATTTGTGCTCTCGAGCGCTGTTCCTGCAGATGTCGTTGACAAGTTGGTTGCAAAAGCCTCGCAAAAGGCAGAACAATACGCATATGAGTCCAAGTTGTACGCCCCTTCGGACCTCATCGACCCAATCTTCGAGGACCTCATTGCACCACCAAGAAACTCGGAGAGATTCAAGATTGCAACCTCCATAAGCTCGACAAAGTCCGAGTCTGCTGAAATAGTAGACGATTTCGACTTTGAGCCTTACGAGTCCAAGCCGGTGGCAGAACTGCTCACCACTGTCGACGTTGTGCTTACATTGAACGAGAAGGTGATCGACTCCAAGGCAAGAGCAGAAAAGTTCCTGGAACACTTCGGCGAGTACCTGGCTCACGCAGAAAAGAAGTTTGCGGCCTAGTGGTGTGAGCGGATTATTTTGTATATGTTGGAAATAGAATGATTGATTATTGAGACATGTTGATGGTATTGTTGCGTATTGTACTTGGTTTTATTATTGAACAACGGTGCGGCGACGTTTTTTTTGCAAAGTCCGAATTTGTCACATAAACAAAATATTTTTTTTTTTCTTGTTTTTTTACTCTTTTTGCCTATTTTTCAATTATTAATCTCAGCAGGAATAGCACAGATAATCGGTTGATCTCACGATAAATCGCAGTTGTTGCACAACGATTTCGCCTTTTAATGTCGTACATCCGCAATTCAGAGTTCTTTTACGACTCACATTGCCATCTTTCGCCCTCTGTCAATGACATCTCGCAGTTGACCCAGACTCTCTCCGAGGTTCTTTCCTCGTCTCCCTCCAAACCTCTGTTCAATCTCATGTCCACCAACCACATCGACCTCCATTTTGTTCGCGAGCTCTCAGAACAGTTCCAACAAGTATTCCCGTTCTACGGAGTGCATCCCTGGTACTCCCATCTGTTCACTACACAAACAAAATCAGACTCACAATCTCCACACGAATTCAAACAACAGCACTACAACTCGGTTCTCACGCCTCCTCCAACGTCTGAACTACTGGAAATCTTGCCAATGCCTTTGAATCTAGGACAACATATACAATTTATACAAAAATATCTGCATCGTGGCGGAATTGGCGAGATAGGACTCGACAAAGTGTTCCGCGTTCCCAACACAGGATATCTGGGGGCTCCAGGAGACACAAAGTTGAGCTCCTGTCGCGTCACCATGTCACACCAGGTGATGGTGTTTAAAACTTTTTTGGAACTGGCCAGAGACTCGGGGCTGCCGGTCAGCATCCATTGTGTTGGCTGTCACGGGAAGTTGTTTGATATTGTAAGCTCTGTTTTCAATGAAAGCGACGGATCAAAGCTCTGTCTGCACTCGTACAGCGGCTCTGTTGACCAATTGTGTCTGTGGATCAAAAAATTCCCCAAAATCAGTCTCAGCTTGAGCAAATGGTTGAATTTGAATAGGTATGAAAAAGGACTGAGGGACTCGTTCGACAGGATCTTGAAACCGGAGAACGTCATGCTGGAAACAGATTTGTCGCTGGACACCTTGTTTTCCAGCAATTCCGGTGATCATTGTCGTCTTTTGGAGGACACGCTCGAGGGTCTGCAACAGATATCTCCATCGCTCACCTTGGCTGTTCTCGACCAAAACTTCCAAAGATTCACCGGCGTGTTTTCAGACTGACTCAGCCAAACAAATGCTTCACTTTACATGCCTTCATGCACCGCAGCGTGAAAACGAGCTCCTTGTATCTTTCAATGTCCGCCCGGACGCTGTCGTTGGTGTTTGGTCTGGACAACAAAAAGGACGACCGCCCGTCTTTCTTATCAACCGCAGCCATTGACTCACAATCGGACATCTCCGTTTCGCCCGAATCAACCGTTTGCATTTCAGTGAACAGTGAGGTTGCCGACGCCGTTGACTCCACCACAGACGGTCTTCTGTGGCTGTCCTGCTCCTCGTCGTCCTCGTCTGCACTCTCGTCGTTGCCCTCCTCGTACACGCTAAGCTGGCCAATCATGCTGCGTCCCGAGTTTGATCCCAGGGTATTTGTGCTGCCGGAACGGTTTCTCCCACGGCTGTTCGACGTCGACGACGAAGACGACGAGCGCCGTCTGCGCGGAACGCAGTGGTCAAGCGGGCTGTCGAGTCTCCACTCGAGATCCAGCGAGATCTCCCGGGCAATGTTCAGTTTGTAGTACAACGCGACAAATTGGTTGGAGTTGTACGACGTGAGAAGCAGCCGGTGTTGCGGGAACAGAAGTCGCAACGTGAACGGTTTGAATGGAAAGTCTGTCGCGTTTCCAAACTTCACCAGCTCCTGCAGCGAAAAAGAGCAAAGTCTCTTTCTCTTGAGACCCTCAATCACTTTGTATGTCGAACACTCCTGAATCACCGTCAATTTGTGCAGATCGGATTTTGCTAAAAGCAGCTGGTGCACCAGCTCGCACTGGGGCAAATTCAACTCTTCCTTAGTCAGCACAGACGTGTTTTTTGTTCCCCTCAACCTTCTGAGAATGTTGAGCCCCGCAAGCAGCGACGGCTTCTTGGTCACGTTCTGCGGCCCATCGGATAACGACACAAAATCTGTACACTCCTGACAACTTTTGGTCTTGATGTTCAATTGCGGATCGACGAATTTCGGCAGAAGATTGGAGAAGAAAAATTCAGCGTATCTCGCGTAATCGGAGCCGAGTCCATACAAATTAAGCTGAGTGGAATTGATTTCAACAACAACAGGCTGCATTCGGCGTTCGGCACCGGCACAGACCTCATCATAGAGAAAGCTCACCTGAAGATGCTGAATCGACGGGGTGTAGCCCGGTGGCGACTTTGGCTCCTCGCCGTAGAGGGTTTGGTAATCAGGCGGCAAAACAGACTGAGATTCCGTAAACGGAGTACTCATGGACAGTATAATGGGTAATATTGACTAAGTTGACGGCCGTACTCACACAACAAAAACTTAAGAAACAAAACAAGTCACAAGAGGAAGCAACACCCTTGTCTATTGTGTTCGATCACTTATCGAAAACAAGTTTTGGCGGGGCGCAAAAATCTTTGTTCCCTGAGATGACGTAAGCACGCTTATAGCCCCTCTCGCGTCCCTCAATCGGGCACAATAAAGATGGTGGGGGAGTGATCATTTTCGCGGACGCAAACAAAGACCCCGGTTTTTCCTTGGTGTGGGGTTGCGCATACTCAAAGGCTATAAACCAGTCTGTCAATCAGTATCACATCCTTGGTTCCTTGGCCCAGTTGGTTAAGGCATCGTGCTAATAACGCGGGGATCAGCAGTTCGATCCTGCTAGGAACCATATTTTTTGACATCTTTTTTTTTTCCAAAATGACAAGAAAAAGAAATATTTTGAAAAAAAAAAAAAAAAATATTTTTATTAATTTAATCTTTATAGATCAAACATCATTTACATCTTGTTGATCCCCTTCAAATCCGATGCAGGTTGATTGGCAAGATGCCGGGACAGACGTTCCTGTCCAAATTGTTCTCAACACGACGTTCTCGCTGCTGTGCATCTCATTGATGCTGGTGCTGATTCTAGGAATAGCTCTATTCTACTCAGGACTCACGCAACGCAAGTCGGCATTCCAGCAGCTCAGTTTCCCCTTGCTGGTGACAGGTGAAGTGCTGTTGGTGTGGCTCTGTTTTGGCTACTCTCTTGCGTTTTCCACGACCGGCACGTCTGGCTATTTGGGCAACTTCAAACATGTGGGACTCAAGGACATGGGCACGCTAGTGATGTATCCAAATGGCGACAACACGGGAGTCATCGGCACAGTTTTCGCCGTCTATCACGGCCTGTTTGCGGCCTCGTCGGCAGTGATATCGATGGGATGTGTTGTTGACCGTGGACGGCTGAAACCGGCGATGGTTTTCCTGGTTTTTTGGGTGTTTTTGGTCTATTGTCCCGTGGCCTACTGGGTGTGGAACTCGAACGGCTGGATGCACCGAAAGTTTGCCGTTCTAGACTTTGCGGGCGGTCACGTGGTGCACATTGTCTCCGGTGTCACCGGAATGGTTTATTCGTGGTTTTTGGGCTATAGAAACGAGTCGGATCTGCTACATTATCGTTCAAGCAATCTGGGACTTGTGCTGATCGGCACCATCTTCATGGTGATTGGCTGGATCGGGTTCAATTGCGGCTCTCTTTTCACGGTGAACATGCTCACCGGCACAATCCTGTGCAACACGCTCACCTCGATGGCCGTTGGCGGAGCGTCATGGATGCTTGTGGACTACCACACATACCGGAAACTGAGCATGGTTGGTTTCTGCTCGGGATGTGTTTCTGGGCTCGTGGCCATTACTCCGTGCACGGCGTACGTGCAGTTCTGGTCAAGTTTTGTCGTTGGAGCGTTGAGCGGCGTTATTTGCAACGTGGGGACGCGGCTCAAGTACTGGATCCGCGTGGACGACGGATTAGACGTGGGAGTGCATCTGTTCGGCGGAGTGGTTGGTAACTTACTTGCCGGGGTGTTTGCAGACAAAAACGTTGCTGCCTCGGGCGGAATAACGATCCATGGCGGCTGGATGAATCGCCACTTCATCCAACTGTTGTACCAGTTTTTGAGCTCGCTGATCACGGCCGTTTACGTTGCCTGTGTGTGTTTTCTCGTGCTACTGGTGATGGTGCGGGTCCCGGGCCTGGAGATCCGAATCGGTCTCGAAGAGGAGCTCGCTGGACTCGATCACAGCGAGCTGAGCAGTGAGTACATCACGGACTTTGCCGAGTTCATCCGACAGTTGAACCCAAGCGATTACACGGACGAACAGTCCACCAAGAACGATTAGATTATGAGATATTTTTTTTTTTTTTTCAATTTTAAAAACGCGCGTTTTTTAGATAAAGTTGGACAGGACGGAAATTTTTTGATTTATCAGCCGTGCTCGGATTATTATCAAACAAGCTGCAATAGGCCAGCTCGAAAAAAGTCGGTTTTGGGACCTCTACGTGGGACTACCACCGGTACCAATTCAGAGTATTCATTTGCGTACGTAGGCGTCTGTGCCAAACTTGCCATATGTACCATCTATAAGAAATCCCATAACCATAAAATGTGCAACCAAAAAACAAAATCGTTGAATGTAGTGTAGTAGTGATGAGCGGAGAAAAGATGCAATGCGATGCTGGGAGGGAAGCGGAGAAAACGAACATTGAAACTCTATTAATCAACGATCAAAAGAATCGTCTGTTTCATCCATGCTGTGAGAGAGAATTTTGAGGGAGCAAGAAACATCATTGCTGGTGGTTGTGGTAAAGGATTTTGGTGCAGGTTCCGTTCTCCACATGGTTGACCAGCCAGTCCTGGACGGTCTCGAAGAACATCCCGCACTCCTTGCAGTTCCCGCTGACCCTTGCACGCTCACTCTTGAGCGTGTTGGGCGGATATCTGAAGTGGATTGCTTTCAGATGGTTTTTGTATGTGTCGCATCTGGTGAAGAAGCCCGTGTGGTGGCAGTTATCGAGCTTTTTTTCGTCATCTGTCGGGGAAACAGCGTTATCGTCGGTCTTTGAAGGACTGTAGAATGGACATTGGAACTCCCACTCGCCGAGCTTGGACAGATGGCATTTTTCGTGTCGAATGAGATCGTTGAGTCTCTTGAACGAGCGCGAGCACGTCGGACACGAGAACGGCTTGGAGTCCTTGTTGTGGATGGTTCTGTGCGTGGTGAGGTTGGAGAAAAAGTTGTGGCACACGGGACACTCTTTCTTCTTGCGGGGTTGCGACGTCGGAGCCGAGGGCGATCTGCTCTGCGGGGACCCGGAAGCCCGTCTTTTCTTCGCGTGGTTCTTGGGATACTCAAAAGAGCTGTTTCTAGAAGACCCGGGACTGTATTCTCCCGGTTTGTATGGATAGCGGACGTTGACGGCACTGCCGGGACCGGAACTGTTTGCGGGAGCATTTGGATACGTGTACTGTGTGTTTGTGTTGTTTGACACCGGGAGAGTCGAGTCCAAAACGAGACGGAACAGTGGCGGCAGGTTCGATGCCGTCTGTGTGTAGTTGTACTGGCTGGGTATTGCTGTCTGTGACGCTGCGTGATCTGCTGGCGAGTAATGATACGAGTTGAGCGGAGGCAAGAAAACGGCATTTGGGATGGTCTGGTTTGCTGTGGCGTTAGCCCCGGTGGATGACATCGAGCTGGTGCTGGAGTTGGAGCTTGTACTTTCCAAATGAGGATACCCCGCGACCCGATTCTCATTAATAATCAGCGAGGAGGCCGGGGGAAGCAACGGCAGATGGTGATGGTTGACATTCATGCTGGATTCGTCGTCCGAAGAAGATCGTCTTGACATCAACGGAAAGACAAAACGACAAAAAAATTATGGGGTTTGAGGATACTTTATGTGGCGAGGGAGCACAGATCGGTTCGGAGAAAATGTCCGAGTATGTGATGTAAAAAAGCAACGTATGGGAACGGGGATATTTTTTTTTGGCTGTGATCTCAACATCCAAACGGCTGTCAATTGCTCGGAGCTGTGTGTTACTGTACTTGCCGCACATGTGCGCGTATATATACATCCATATATATAGGGGAACACTAGTGGGTTTTAGCTGAAGAGATCTCTATCCACCGTCATGGCTTTAGAGCCGGCTGCAGTGGGTGCAGGATACCGGCATGATCGGTGAGGCTGTAGCGCGATTACAATGCGGTGGCTCGGAACCGTTCGGGCGGAGGGCTTTGACTCCAGGCCAACGAGCGAGCGGCACCAGTGGGGACGCGGTGCTGGATGGAGATCTTGCGAGATGGACGGCGCCCGGGGAAGATGTCGGCTGGAGAAACCAATGAGCCGTCGACAGGTTGTGCGCGCATATGTAAAGCCGCGCATGCATGCAAGGCTATTGTTGTTAAGGGCTCACGGCGTGACGGCTGGCGCGACCGCTGGAAAAGTGAAATGTCGGCGAGCGTGTGCCGACTTAGACATTGCTCAGTGGGCCAGTTTACGGGGCTACTTACTTGGCGGCATGCATTCATCATGACGGCGCTGCACAGCGGTATACGGAGCCGGTAGCACAATATTTCAGGTTGACTCTGTCGACCGATTAAAGTTGGTCTCGTCGTCGATACCGTTTGCTCCGTTCTTCTCGCCATGTCGTCTGTGCTTACTCAGCCGGCTGTTGTTCCATGCATGACCAGGCAGACGGCTCCCCTGCACCAGCACCCTGCGACCGCCAGCCGAAGCGCGAGATTTTTTTTCGCTCGGTCGGCTCAGATCTCAGCCGTTGCGCGACCGCCGCACCTGCACTGCCGGACGGGAAGTTCGGACAGGATTAATCGACGCGGAATATTTCTACATCGACGGAGACGTCATTCTGGCGCGTCGATCGACTCGCGATTGTTTTTTTTTTTTTCTCCGCGGTCTCCGCATATTCCGCCGGGGACCTGAGACCGCGAGAAACGCCGCACGCTCGTGCGCGAGCGCGCGCGCCACACCGGGGGGAAGAAACTCTGTCCAGGCCGACAAAATTTCCGTGTGCTGCTCGCCAAGAATCAAATTTTTTGTTGTCAATTGTCGAGAAAAAAAAAAACACCTTTTTAGAGGGTCCATTGAAACAGCATCAAAACAAGCCAACAACCATTTTCCCCTCCTTCATTACCCACTTCCACCATGTCGTTCCAGCTTCCTCCGTACATACAGTACTCCGAGCCAACGATCGCACACCCGTTTGGTCTGCAGCTATGGCCGATTTTCAGCCACTTTTTCGAGAAGCTGGCTGGATACCCGGCCGAGGAGTTTGAGTTCATCCCAGGAACCACGTTCCTGGCCAACTCCAAGGGCGCCATCTCGATCATCGTGGTGTACTACATTGTCATTTTTGGTGGCCAGGCTCTTCTGTCCAAACTTAACGCAAAACCAATCAAACTCAACTGGCTGTTTCAGATCCACAACTTCCTGCTCACCTCCATCTCCCTCATCCTGCTGGTTGTGATGCTCGAGCAGCTGATCCCTCTCGTGTACCTCAACGGAATTTTCTACTCCATCTGTTCCGAGGGTGCCTTCACCAGAAAACTCGTCACCCTTTACTACCTCAATTACCTCACCAAGTTCCTCGAGCTGATCGATACCGTGTTCCTGGTTCTTAGAAGAAAGCCTTTGAGATTCCTGCACACCTACCACCACGGAGCCACCGGATTGCTCTGCTACACCCAATTGGTCGGCCACACCGCCGTTGAATGGGTCCCAATCTCCCTCAACTTGGCAGTCCACGTTCTCATGTACTGGTACTACTTCCTCGCAGCTAGAGGAATCAGAGTCTGGTGGAAGGAATGGGTTACCCGGTTCCAGATCATCCAGTTCCTTGTTGACTTGGTGTTTGTCTACTTTGCCACTTACTCCTACTACGCCTTCCACTACTTCCAGGGAGTGCTCCCAACCAAGGGCGACTGTTACGGAACCGAACAAGCCGCTGCTTACGGTTACCTGATTCTCACCTCCTACCTGTTCTTGTTCATCAGTTTCTACATCCAAGTCTACAGAAAGGGTTCCAAGAAGGCCAAGGCCGACAAGGCTTCCAAAACTGAGCAGACTACGAAGGTTGTGGAAGACACCCCTGTCAAGCCAAAGTCCAGAAAGGCTTGAGCAATTTTGCCAATGCCTTTTTGGCACCACCACCACCTCATAGCTGCAGCAAAACTATACGCGGCAGCACAATCCACAAGCTAGCACAGCATATTTTGCCAGCACACTCTGCTAGTTTCCTTCCAATGTTTCCTTTTCCCAATTTATATACTTCTCCTGTTGCTGACATGAAACATTAGACGTTGGCACCAATTTAGTTATGTTTCTCATGGGCTTAAAAACTTTGCAACACAAACTAGATAAATATTGAAATTTTTCAGATCTAAAATCGCACGCGTAAACATGGGAAAAAAAAAAAAAGTCAAACGCGTCAGTAATACACCGTTGCGTAGCTAGTATCTACCACCATGGATCTCTACACCACTCTTCGTCCTTCGCAGCAGGTGAGTCCTGCACACACGCTGCGACTGGTGGAGCTCAACCCCGAGCTGCTCAAGTCCATCCAGGACTCCGAGAAGCTCCAGATCAAGTCCAACAACCTCACCGACTCGCCGGTGATCGTGACCAAGTCCCAGACGTTCAAGTTGCGCCAGAAGAACCACTCCAACAGCGTGTTTCTGCTGTCAACTGACAAGAGCCGGGGAGTCGGATACGCTTCATTTGGGAGCCAGCTGGTTGTGTCGGCCGTCACTCCCTCTGTCAACCTCGAGCAAGTTCCTGTGCTCGAGTCGCTCGAACAGCTGACGCGTCCAACTCAGTCCAAGTCGTTGCAAGAGATTTTTGACAACTCGGCCATATCCGAGGAGGAATTTGCAAAGATATGTCCTGAGTTGCAGCTAGTCGAGATAAACGAACAGTGCTACACGCTCAGCGACGCACTCGTGCGCGACACTCTCAACTACATCATACGTAGCATTGTCCGCCAGCTCGTCGACGACGGGTTCGAGTTGGACATCATGAACAGTTTGGAGAAGCTAGACAAAGAATGGGTCTCCAAAGTGGCCCTTTCAGATCAACAGATCCCAGGCGAGATTTTCGAGACTGTACTGGAAAAATTTACCGAGCCTGTTGCCGAGAGCAAGATCAGACTGAATCACGCCAAGATCGTCCGTTTGTACGGAATTTTGCAGTTGAAGCAAGGCAGAAAAGAGAAGACGGACGAGTTTATCATCAACTTGAAGTTGTCGCTGCCGTCGAATTACCATCCAGACATCAGCCTGGATTTGTTGCGTGGCAAGTGCATCGTGGAAAACGGTAGCATACGGTACTTTGAGGAGGCGGATCTGAGTTTAGACGTTGCTGTGCGAATCAAGGAGCTGTTTTCGTTGAAACGCGAATGGCTTCTGGACGAGATCGAGCCCTTCGTCGAGCGGGTCAACACCAAGAAGGTCAAGACAGACAAGTTTTTGATCAAATACGCCAAAGTCCGCCGGGCGGGCAAAAAGATGATTGTCAGCGCAAGATGATCGTCTCTTTAGGTTAATTAATTAGCTTACATAACGATACAACATCCGCCTTTTTCTTTGGCAGGAGCAGCAGAAGTTGGAGCAGCGGCAGAGGTCTTGGCAGGAGCAGCACTAACGGCCTCACCGGCCTTATCCTCGACAGCAGCAGCGTCTGAAGAAGAGACAGCACCGACAGCAGTCTCGACGGGAACCGTTTTTTCCTCGGTCTTTGCAGCCTGCGCCACATGTGGCTGTGCGAGTTTACTAGCCACAGTAGCAAATTCCTCACCTTGAATCCGGGCCAGCTTCAATTCCAGGTCGGAAGGAGGTCTCGAGGCGTCCGAGTTGGCCAGCGCTGCAGCACCCCAAGGAGAGCCACCGTGAGCCTCGGAGAGGTCGGTCAACTCGCCGAAAGCCTTGGCGTATCCCAGAGGAACGTAAAGCATACCGTGGTGAGCCAAGAAACTCAAAGTGTTTCTGATGGTCATCTCGTTACCTCCACCGGTACCGGTAGAAGTGAAGATACCGGCTGGCTTGTGGTAAAGAGCACCGGAAGCCCACAGACCACCAGTGGCATCGAAAAAGCTGTTCATTTGCGCTGGAGCAGATCCAAATCTGGTTGGGAAGCCAAACACAAAACCATCGTATTCGGCCAATTTGTCAGTGGTGATGATAGGAATCTCCTCAGGCTTGGCAGGTGCATGAATGAGTTCCAGAACTTCGTCTGAGAGCGTTTCTGGCACGCGATAGATGTCGGCAGTGGAGCCAGAGCTCTCGATACCCTTGGCAACCTCGCTGGCGAGAAGGTTAATGTGACCGTAGGTCGAGTAAGTGATCACCTAAGCAGGGTGTTAGCTGGGATGAACGTCAAATGTGCAACTAGATATGGTGTGTACTTACAGCGAATTTTCCCATGTTTAGTGTTCAATGGACGGTTAATGGTTATTTCAGACGGAATGGCGTTCGATGTTGGATGTTTTATGCACTTTTTCTGCCTCTTCGAGCTTAGCTAATCATTTCCGCCGCGTACGAATTTCCAATCCCGTTTATTTTAGTAACATCTTAGTAAAAATAGTTCGCGATTGTACGGCTTCAACAATAGATGTTTCTGGAAAATACACAAGTGCGGCTCGAGCTGACTAAGAGTCTGATAATCTGTTTTGTAAGCCGTGGTTCAATGCCGGTCAAGTTTCGAGCCACATTTGTCGCGGACAGTATAAATAGGCACTACAATTCCTCCAAACAAAATCACAAGGTTAGCCGATAGTTCCCAACCCTATATTCAATTACTTTTCAATCATGGCTAAGAAGATCGCTATCATCGTGTACTCTATGTACCACCACATCGCAACCCTGGCCAAGGAGGTCGCCAAGGGTGTCGAGGCCAGCGGTGCCTCGGCCACCATTTTGCAAGTTCCAGAGACCCTGGACGAGGCCACCCTTGCTTTGTTGCACGCTCCAGCCAAGCCAGACTTCCCAATCGCCACCGTTGACGCTCTGAAGGAGTACGACGGATTCTTGTTCGGTATCCCAACCAGATACGGTAACTTCCCTGCTCAATGGAAGAGCTTCATTGATGCCACCGGTGGTCTGTGGGCCTCCGGTGCTCTTTACCACAAGCCAGCCGGTATCTTCGTTTCTACCGGTACCGGTGGAGGTAACGAGGTCACTGCTGTCAACGCTCTGTCCACCTTGGCCCACCACGGTATGATTTACGTCCCATTGGGTTACGCCAAGGTCTTCGCTGAGCTTACCGACCTTTCTGCTGTCCACGGTGGTTCTGCATGGGGTGCCGGTACCATTGCCGGTCCTGACGGTTCCAGACAACCAAGCGAGCTTGAGTTGAAGGTTGCCAGAATCCAAGGTGAGGAGTTTGCTGCTGTCGCCAACAAGTTGTAGGTTCGAAACCGGAAAGCTTCCAGGATATATACTCTACGAAATTTAAAGTATACTGCGCGTATTACAGAGTCTCACTGCATTTTGTAGGCAGTTAAACGGTGGATTATAGCATGGATTTGTGTCCTGGCTTTTTTTCCGACGAGGCAGACTTATTTTCGAGCTGAAAAAAAATAATCGTTTCTTTTAGAATTAAGGATTGGAACTAAAATTCTTGGAAAATCTGCAAGATTTAGGTACATTGAGGAACTCGATTGAAATCGGGGCCTTGGAATTCAACGAAACCCAAATTGCTGTGATACAACTAGAATCACCTCTACGGGACTGAGAATTGCAGTCATTGACGTGTTTCTGCATAACTCCAAAAACTCCGTACTTTTTATTACATCTACTGTAATCTCCCTGAGGCCGACAGAATCCTCTAATCCGGCCAACTTCGATTCTCGTGCCCCCTTCAAGGAGCCAATCTGCTCACCTCCCATTTCCCGTCCACGGTTTCTCTTCTGTAAGTGTACCGGTCGTGCAGGCGACTCTCTCTTCCCTGCCAAAACTCGATCTCCAGCGGAACTATCCGTATTCCTCCCCATTTCTCCGGACAAGGAATGTCTTCGTCCTTCACTTCTTTGAACTTCTCCTCAACGTTCTCGATCTTTTGGTGCAGCTCAGCCTCGCTCTTCAGGACAGTCGATTGTGGCGACGCGTGGGCTCCGATTTTCGAGCCCCGTGGCCTCGTTTTGAAGTACCGCGACGAAGTGGCATAGTCCACAAACTCAACCACACCTTCCACGCGCACCTGCCGCTGCAGATCCTTCCAGAAGAAATTGAGTGCCGCATAGTGGTTGCTGCGGATGTCTCTATTCTTCTTGGACGTGTCGAAGTTGGAGTAGACTATGAAACCGCGATGGTCAAGCTCTTTAAACAGCACAACTCGCGACGAGACTCTTCCGGAGGGAAGTTGGGCCGTGGAAAGAACCGTGGACTCCGGAATTGGATCTGTCGACTCCGACGTCGCCTTGTCGAACCACGAAGTGAACATTGCCACCGGATCCTCCATGATGTCCGAGTCCGTGAGCTGGTACTTGGTGTATTGGTATGTTTTTGGTGCGACTGATCTGTTAGTAAAACTGAAACATACTCGAAGACACAGCAAGCAGCTAACTCAATGAGCCAAAAAACTCTAGCTTGAACCAAGAAGTAAGCCTAGCCACAAGGACCCGCGGGCTTGCTCCTTGGATGACTCATTGCCTTTGCCGAATTGTGTGTTTTTGGGCTCAGAACCACGTCATATCCAACTTACAAATGATTGGGTCCTCTGGACCGTCCTTTTTCATGTCTAAATTCATGTCGAATATCTATTGAATACTTTTCAAACACAAACAAGAACAAATCAGCCCGGTACAGATAATCTCCCCTCCATTTATATCTCCAAATTGACCTCTTTTTTTTTATCTCCTGTTTTTTTTTTTTTTTCAATTCGCGCACAGATCGACGCGTCGATCGACCAGCATCCCCGAAAACTTCCGGAAAGACGATCGACTCAAATGTTTACTAACACTTCACCCTCATCTTCTTTCTGGTCTTCTCTCTTCATGCCTTCGCTTCTTTTCCGATGCTGCTGAACGTACCCAAGAAACTGCTTGACGAGTACCGCGGGTCTCGGCAGCGGGGAAACGAGCTGCCACAGCTCACTTTCCAGCTCAACCCGCTTGTTACCCTGGCCAAGATCAGAAATGGCCACGTCGGCTGGATTCTCGGGCTGCATTACGCCATCGTGCTGTCCGTGTTCCTGTTTGTGCTCTCCATCATTCCGGTGGCGCTCTACGTGAAGCTGCTTCTGTCGTCCGCTCTTGTGGTGCTTCTTGTGGTGCCTCTGACGTCCCAGTTCTTCAACTACGGCCTCCCCGTGCTCGCATGGGTCTTTCTCTTCTTCTCCTCGAGATACATCCCCAGAGACATCAGACCGCCAATCACTGTTCGTGTGCTTCCGGCCATGGAAACTATTCTGTACGGCGATAACTTGTCCGAGCTGCTCGCCTCGCACACCTCTACACCACTAGACATTTTGGCCTGGATCCCCTACGGAATCGTGCATTTCTCGCTCCCGTTCGTTGTGGCTGGTCTTCTGTTTCTGTTTGCACCGCCCCAGACACTGCGTGTGTTCTCGTTCTCCTTCGGCTACATGAATCTTGTCGGTGTCATCATACAAAACCTTATCTTCTCGTGTGCTCCTCCCTGGTATAAAGTTTTGCACGGACTCGAGAAGGCCAATTACGACATGAAGGGAAGTCCCGGAGGTCTCGAGAGAATCGACAAGCTTTTTGGGATCGACATGTACACTACCGCATTCACGAACTCGCCGCTCATTTTCGGTGCATTGCCTTCGTTGCATTCAGCATGTTCGTCGTTGGACGCTCTCTGGTTGTGCTACCTTTTCCCTAGAGCCACACCGATCTGGTGTCTCTATGTTTGTTGGCTGTGGTTCAGCACAATGTATCTGACACACCACTACTTCTTTGACCTCACATTTGGATGTGGACTTGCAATTGCCAGTTTCTACACGGCAAAAGTCACCGGCAAACTGCCTCTGTGCGACCAATTCTGCAGATGGTCCTACGACCAGCTGAATTTCTACGATGTGTTTGCCGACGATCCCTTGGCCGGCGAAGATGAGTTCATTGTGTATGACGATATCGATCTGGACATTGACGAAGTTGCTCCTTTCGAAAGCGCAAGCCTCGAGTTGCAAGAACTGAGTGCAGAGCCGTTCACGTCGATCGACGCGTCGATCGACGGAGCCGGCGACGGCCGCCTCAACGATGCTCGCCATCCTTCTACAGTATAGACATCACCAGCGTTTCTGTGTGTAATCATTATCTTAATCAGGCATTTCACATATATATGTACATGAGCGGGCATCCTATTGTCGGTACTTTGCTTTGATGTATTCATAATGGCTCAGATCGGCCTCGCTGAGTCTTACCTGCTGTGCGTAAGCGCCGATGATCCGGTTCGCCTGCATGAACTTGGCCACGCACCGATCTGTGCACATTGACTCACCTTTGTTCAAGTCCGATTCTCCGTAAACATGAGGGATGCACTTTATGCGACAGTCTTTCGTCATGGTGGCCAGCGTAGCGTTCATAGCGTCATAGTGTATCTCGGCGAGCTTCATTCTTTCTGGATTCACCTCCGCAGAGGTGAGCTGTGACTGATTGAGAAAGAGCGACATCGGCAGAAGGGACGCGGTGCTGGCGAAGAAAACAAGTTGGCAGTAGATTCTACAGTGATAGCAGCTACAATCTTGGAGAATTTTTCTCAGTGGAAAAAAAAACATAGATATAAGTTTGTCCACGTGATCCAGAGTCACATGCCTGAGGTTCTGAGGATTCTGGCAAACGGTAGAAGACCAACCTGTGCTAGCTGACAAGTCCATATGTGTTGGTTCTATACATGTTCGGCTGGATCGGCATCAATTCCGGCTGATGTGGGGCTCAGGTTGCCCTTCGTTTTTGCATCAACCCACGTTGCCGAAAATTAATCAAAACTCAGTTGCGGATCACAAACCCGTACACCAGAAAAGATCTGATGAAAAGTTATTAGAAATAGAGAAGAAAAAAAAGTAGATATTTTGATGATAAAAGTCAACGCAAAACTAAGTTTTGATTCCGTGAAAGCAGAACCAGTGTCTTCTCCATTTTATACATTTTCATTATTACTGACCGGGAGTAGATCTCAAAAGGGAGATCTAAACATGTTTTAAAAGTGAGTATTGCCGCTGGGAATCCAACCAATCTCCCTATGCTAACCACTCAGTTCACCTCTGTTGCCCCCAAAAACGACAGGAAAGGAGGCTCTCCTTGTCCTGCAAGTCCCTCTGAGGGACCTTTTTTGAGCAAGAAGTTTGTCAACTCCTTGGCAACGCTATCAAAAGATCAATTGGAGAAAAGAGACATATACGGAAGGACACTGATCCATGTTATTTGCATGGCCAACAGACATGATTTACTGCGGAAACTACTGAGAAATCCAAATTTGAACCTGTCAGTTACTGACACGGAAAACCTGTGGAACTGTCTTCATTATGCGATATTCTACAGGAATTATATCACTGCTCAGACTTTATTATCTGCTAAAAACAGCCTGATCCAGGCCAAAGACAGAGAGGGATTTACGCCATTAGACATTTTGAGCAGCGATATAGACATCTGGAAGTTGAAATGGGTATTAGAGAGTGTTGGGATGGCCGAATCAACGAAAAAACCCAAGAAAAAGAGGTCCATCACACCGAAAAATGGGTTTTCCCGAGACATCAATCTTGAATTGCGGTTCAAAGAGACGCAGTTGTTTCACAACAGAAACACGAAGCCGGTTTGGTTTGACCCGAACCGAGGCGGTTCCGAGCTTGTTTTTTCGGGTTTTATCAAGGATGTGACGGAGATGTGCGACCATTTGAACAAGGTAGACATGAAGAGATTGAAGCTGGATTACGGTGACCACGAAAGATACTCCAGTTTGAGTGAACGGATTTCGCTTCCCAGGATTAGAGACGTGAAAATGTCAAAAAACCATAGCATTACGCTCACCTGCGAACCCAGCGGAAACATATTTGTTTCCGGTCTCGGGACCAGGGGCCGGTTAGGATTGGGGAACGGCAATCCACAGGACTCGTATGTTGCGATTCCGACGTTTTCGGACGTGAGGGTTGTTGCAGTGGATGTTTCCGACGATCACTCAATTTGTCTGACTGCCAACGGCCAGATTTACACGTGGGGAGCAAACTCTTACGGCCAGCTCGGATACCCAGTGAAGGTGCAAACTCATCAGATTGAGCCGATAAGCGGTGTTCCGAAGCAGGTTGTGATTAGCGATCTAAGAAAGCGGACCAACTCGCGAATTATTGGTGTCAGCTGTTCCAAACTTTGTTCTTTGGCATACACGAAGAGCGAGATTTTCATGTGGGGACTGAACGTTGGACAGTTTGGGTTTACACCAACTACCGACATCGGGAAGAACAAAGTTGGGACGGGTTTGATGCAGACCAATCCGAAAATGCTTGCGTTCAACTACGGAGATATACGAACAGTTGATGCAACCGACGGATTTACGTTAGTCCTTACGGAAACGGACGAAATGCACTTTTATTTGAACGGATTCCACTCTCGTGTTCTGGCTCCTCTTTTGAAACAGATTGACGACCGCGCTTTCCACGCGTTCAAGCCGCGTGTTTTGTCGCAGAAGCGGTCCATAGTGAGAGTAATCACGCAGAAGAGCTGTCATTTGGTTTTGTTGCTGCTCGACAATGGAGATGTTCTGCAGCTGAGTCTGGATCCGCATAGTGTTGACAACGTTGTTTTCCAGAAAAGCCTAAAGTTCACGACGGTCTGGAAGCCGTCGAAGGAGCACCTGCGGTGTACGGACCTGGACATGAGCAACGACGGGTCGATCATCATTTGCGTGCGCGACGGGTCGGTCTACAAGCGGACAAAACGATCAATCGCCAAGAATTCGGCCTCGTCGCACGGGATGGTTTCGAGAAACTTCAAGTTCACAAAGATAGCCAGGTTGAACAAGGTGGTGAAGGTTGTGACCGACCCGCTTTTCTCGAAGTTTGCCTTTGTGAGAGACGATACTGACTTGATTCCACACAGACTGTTGAAATCGACGGTTCTTCGAGATTTCAGTCGACTTTCTCCGCTAAACGAGATCAGAAGCGAGCGCAGTTTGCAGGAGAAACTCATGGAAGAGACGTCTTTGTCGAAGGGAGACTCCTTCAGAACCCATTATGTTCACAGGACAGCCAATGTGAGCACAGAGACCGAGGAACAGGACTGGTTTGAGGAGCTTGACGAGGAAGTTGAAGTGAGTCAGGACGATCTGTTGAGTTCCAATCTGAGAAGAAGATGGTGTGACGAGAGAATCGAGGAGAACACTGTGTTGGAAGTTGGTGGGGATATGGAAACGAAGGAGCTGATCATGTCTGACAATCTGGAATATTGGCTGACCCTCAAGGATCTAGGTAACCAGAAGTTTTACAACCACGTTGTTGTTGTTGAGAGTGGAGAAAGCAGCTTTGAGTTTGGTGTCCACCGAGAGGTTCTGATGCGTTCTCCGAAGATAGAGCGGGTTTTGATGGAGAACGTTGTTTTGGAGAGAGACGGAATCGTGATTTCAAATGACGGCAATAGATTGACGGTCAAGGGAGACGTGAATCTTCGTTCTGTTTTGATTGCCGTTCATTTTCTGTACAGTGACGTCCTTTTGGACGTGTGGACGGAATTTCCTCTGGGTCATGTTCCGCGCGAGTTCCAGCGAACAAGACATTCTTTCGAGAATCTGGCCAGAACCATGGGGATAGTGACTCCTCTTGGGCGCGTGGAATGCGAGCGCAATCTCCACGGGTATCTTGAACTACTTGTCCTCAGCGGAGATGTCGAGATTGTTCTGAACGATGGGGTTTTGGTGACGTTCAAGCCGTTTTTGGTAGCCAGAAGTGTCTATTTTGAGACTCTTTTCTCGCAGAGATGGCTGCAGAATTCTGTATCGTTTCCAGACGTGTCGAAGGAAGTCTTCATGGTGGTGTTGAGGTTCCTTTTTGGAGTGAGTCACGGACGTCTTTTTGACGAAGTTGAAGGAATTCAGGACATTCCTTCGTTTGTAAACTTCACATTGGATGTGATGGCCGTGGCGGAGCAGTTGATGTTGGACGGACTATCGGACGTGTGCCAATTGTATTTGAAGGACTTCATCTGTTTGGACAACGTTCAGACACTACTGTTGCACGCCTATCACAACCGGGCGTCGAAGCTGCTCAAAAATTGTGTGTGGTTCATCTACAACAATCTGGATGTGTTGTTACTGGATTCGTCGTTTGGTGAGCTGTTGAGCGAGCTGCGTGAGGACGAGGAGCTTCTGGGCGAGTTGGACGACGGACTCAAGTGGTTTGGAGGACTCAAGTACTTCAGTCACGAGAAAGTCAGACGGAACTTTGTGGAGACAAACGCGCCGACTTTGTTGAAGGACTTCGTTTCGGATATCGACAGGTTCAACGGGACATTTATACATCCGTTGTTGTGGGACGTTGCCCGGCCTGTTCTGACCGAGGAGACCAAGCCCGACAAGTCCGCGTCCAAGATCGGAGTCCACGAGCGAAGAAGACGTTCTTCTGCGCGACGGATCGAGGAGAGCAAGAGCAACGTTCCTGGGGCACTGGAGAAGCCGCGGTCGCTGTCGAAGATTCTGTCGAGACCGGTGAGCGAGAGCGCGATCGAGGACGACGACGACTTTGTCGTTGTCGGCAGCACGAGAAGAGGCTCTTCGCGGGCGGTTTCCACTGGCTCGGTGAGCCCGTCGCCGCTGATGAGCCGGTCGAATTCTGTTCACACGCGACAGACCACTCCTCCGGCGGAAGAGCGGGTGGAACGGCCTGTTTCTGCGCAAAGGAAGGTTTCGTTCACGCGGGAGCTTCCGGATCTGTCCGAGTCGCTCGGGTCGTTGGAACTGCAGGAACGGAACAGTCTGGTGAAAGCTGCATCGACCGCGATGCCAAGACTGTCACAGAGAGAGCGCAAGAAACAGGAGAGACAGAAGCAAACACAACCTGTTGCGTCGACCCAATCGTCTTCGTCGTCGTCTGCTGCTGCTCCGTGGAGCAACTTCAACAACAACATTTGGGGAACGTCTGCTCCAGAAAATTGTCCTCCAATCGGCCAGATGTCTTCTGGACCGCGGTCAGTTTCGGTTCCGTCGTTTGAGAGCGTCCTGCTCGAGGAGAAAATGCTCCAGGACGAGCAGAAGAACCGTGTGGTGAAGTCTTTCGAGGAGGTCCAGTCCGAGGAGCGGTTTGAGGAGTGGTGGGCCCAGGAGAGTGCAAGAGTTCAACAGGAGCTCCGTGAAGAGGAAGAGCGCAAGAAACGGGCGAAAAAGAAGCCTCGCAAGAGGTCAACGGAGATTCGACGGAACAGGGGAGGGATGCGAGGAGGACCCGTTAGCGAGAGCGTGAATATGTAAATAGAATGGTCAGGACTCGTGGAGCGAATTTGCAAAGATGTGCTGGTTTTTCCCTACTTGACAGTTTATAAAGAATACCATTTCTGGATATATTGAAGTGTTCTCTCCTGGAGAGTAATTATAGTCCATTGTTATCACTTTGATCAGATTACTCGTTTTTACTCATCTTCATCATCTTTATCATCTTCATCTTCTTCATCATCTTCTTCTTCCCCCTCAACATCGGGAAACCAGCCCGACTCCACCCCAACAACGTACTCATTCCCCTGAAATTCTACAACTACTCCCTCTGCTCTGAGCAGTTCTGCCTGTCGTTCTTCGGCGTCGGCGCGGCCACGTTTGGAGACAGTTCCCCTCGAATTGACCACACGCCACCAGGGGACAGTTTCAAGGTTGAATTGGGAAAAATATGCGGTGTACAGACCAAGATTCTTGAGCGAAACACCAACCTGTCTCGCGTTTTGCGGTCTGTGAATCCGTTTGGCAATGTGTCCGTACGAAGTGGTTTTTCCCGGGGGAATTTTGCACGTTTCATTGTAAACAGCAAAATGAAACGCCAATTGTTCCTCCGAGGGCGTTCTAGGCATTTCCGGAGACAATTGGCGGTGTTTCGAGAAACAGATTCCATGCTTCATGATGTAATACTTTTTTTCACTCCGCTGCCTATTTTTTTTTCGCTCCCCGATTTCCCATATCCTTTTCGTGATATTTTTTCCTCCTTAAACTTGTGTTTTTTTTCTCTCCCCAAGTGCTGTTTGTTTTGTTGTTCTCTTCTGGTTAGCACGGTTTGTTTTTCAACGAGTTTTCGAAGGTAAACGGCCGAATTCTGTACCAAAACAGCCGTCAGCGACGCGACGACCGTGTTCCGAAACGCGACTTTTGTGACAGCAGGATAAGACATTGATCTGACAGCCCTCTACGTGATTTGCCACTAGACTTGCGACACATCAACCAAAGAACCGAAGAACTTGAAAATGGTGAGTACCGTGAGCATTTTTGCCTCCTGCAAGTTCCATTACTAACAGTGACCCCCCACTTCTAGACTTCCTCTGGCCTCTCCTCCAAGGAGACCAAACAACAGCGGAAGAAGAGGTTTTTCCTTGAATCGGACGCCAAAACAGAACGACTCAAAGATGTCGAAGACTCCACCAAAAGATTCAAGTATCTCTTGGGATTAACTCATCTGTTCAGACATTTCATCGACATCAACGCATCCAAAGACAAACAGTTAATGAACCTCATTAGACAGATTGACCAACAAAAGGCCACTGGTAAGGCGGCCAAACCAGCAAAGAAAGCTTCGGGTGGTCGAAGAAGAAAGTCGGAGAAGGAAGAAGATGCCGAGCTGATGCATGATGAGGAATTTGAGGAAGAAACAACCGTCCTTACAGAGTCACCAAGTTACATCCACGGTAAGCTCAGAGATTATCAAATTCAAGGACTCAACTGGCTCATTTCTCTGTACGAGAACAGACTTTCTGGAATTCTTGCAGACGAAATGGGACTTGGAAAAACCCTTCAAACCATTTCTTTCCTTGGCCATTTGAGATACTTCAAAGGTGTGGACGGTCCATTCATTGTGATTGTTCCAAAATCCACACTTGACAACTGGCGAAGAGAATTTGAAAAATGGACCCCGGAGGTGAACGTGCTTGTTCTTCAAGGAAACAAAGAGGAAAGAGCTCAATTAATACAAGAAAGATTGATGGAAGCCGATTTCGACGTTTGTATCACCTCGTTCGAGATGGTTATAAGAGAGAAAGCAAAGCTGGGAAAGATCAGATGGGAATACATCGTCATCGACGAGGCACACAGAATCAAGAATGAGGAGAGTGCTTTGTCTCAAATCATTCGTCTTTTCTATTCCAAACAGCGACTCTTGATCACTGGTACGCCGTTGCAAAATAACCTGCACGAATTGTGGGCTCTGTTGAACTTTATCTTACCAGATGTTTTTGGAGATGACGAAGTGTTCAACGAATGGTTTGAAAACCAAGGCGAAGAAGATCAGGAGGAGGTTGTCAAAAAGTTGCACAAAGTTCTGTCGCCTTTCCTGCTTCGTAGAGTCAAATCGGATGTCGAGAAATCCCTCCTCCCAAAAATCGAAACCAACGTTTATGTCGGAATGACAGACATGCAGGTCAAATGGTACAGAAACTTGCTCGAGAAAGACATTGATGCGGTGAATGGTGTCGTTGGAAAAAGGGAGGGTAAGACCAGATTGTTGAACATCGTTATGCAATTGAGAAAGTGTTGCAATCATCCATATCTTTTCGAGGGAGCCGAACCTGGCCCGCCTTATACCACGGACGAACATCTTGTCTACAACTCTGGAAAGATGATTGTGTTGGACAAATTGTTGAAAAAGTTGAAACAAGAAGGCTCCAGAGCGCTGATTTTCTCTCAAATGAGCAGACTGTTAGACATCCTAGAAGATTATTGTTATTTCAGAGGATATGAGTACTGCAGAATCGATGGTTCCACGGCACACGAGGACCGTATCCAAGCGATCGATGACTACAACCGGCCTGATTCTGACAAATTCGTGTTCCTGCTTACCACGAGAGCAGGTGGTCTCGGTATCAATCTGACTACTGCTGATGCGGTTATTTTGTACGATTCGGATTGGAACCCGCAGGCCGATTTGCAGGCGATGGACAGAGCGCACAGAATTGGTCAAAAGAAGCAAGTCAAAGTGTACAGGTTTGTCACGGAGAATGCAATCGAGGAAAAAGTTTTGGAAAGAGCTGCGCAGAAGCTGAGATTGGATCAACTTGTCATTCAGCAAGGTCGGACGAGCAACAAGACCACTGCAAATGCTATTGGAAACACGAAGGACGACTTGCTTGGTATGATTCAGCACGGAGCACAAGACGTGTTCAACAATCATGCCAGTAACGCCGGACTCGATACTGACATCGATGCAATTTTGAGCAAAGGTATGGAGAAAACCGCACATTTGAATGGAAAGTATGCCAAGCTGGGTTTGGATGATTTACAGAATTTTACCTCTGATTCGTCTGCTTACGAGTGGAATGGTGAGAACTTTGCCAAAAAAGATAGCTCAAAGCTCAATGTTTGGTTGAACCCAACCAAGAGACAAAGAAAGGAACATCAGTACTCTGTGGACAACTATTACAAGGATGTCATGCAAGGAATGAAGTCGTCGCCAACTCCAAGATCGGTTCATCCCAAGGCTCCGAAACAGTACCATATTCAGGATTTCCATCTGTATCCCCCTGGATTGGCTGAACTTTTGGAGAGGGAACAGTTAGCTTTCAAGAAAAAGATTGGTTACGTTGTTCCTCTTGCAGACGATGGTGGAAGTGACGATGAGTTTTTGGAATCTGATGACGAGGAAAAAGTCAAAAGAAAAAACAGATTGGAAGTCTACAAGAAGAAGCAGGAAGAGGAGCAAAAGAAGATTGATGCAGCTGTTGAACTGACGCCTGAGGAGCAGGAGTTGAAGGAAAAGTATTTGAAGGAAGGGTTTGGGAACTGGAACAAGCGTGATTTTCTTGCCTTTATCCATAGCTGTGTTCGCCATGGCTCTACCGATCATGCAGCTATTGCGAAAGATCTGAAAACGAAGTCCCTTGAGGATGTGAGACTTTACAGCGAGGCTTTCTGGAAACGGTATCAGGAGATTGAAGGTCATGAGAGATACGTGAATCAAATCAGACAAGGAGAAAAGAAACTCCAAAAAGTTCTGCTCCAGCAAGAAATTCTCGCCGAGAAAATCAAGCAATTTGATGCACCTTTGCAGCAACTGACCATCCAGTATCCACCGAATAACTCCAAGAGACTTTACACCGAGGTTGAGGACCGGTACCTGCTAATCAAAGTGAACGAATACGGATTGAACAATAAGGATCTTTACGACCTGATAAAAGCTGACATTGCTAAAGAAAATGAGTTTAGATGTGCCTTTTACTTCAAGTCAAGGACGAGCAACGAGTTGAGCAGAAGAGTCGGAACCTTGTTGCTTGCAATCACCAGAGAAGTGGAAGGACCGGACGCTTTCAAGAGAAAGATCGTTCGAAAGGGCGAAGGACAAGGTCCGACAAGCGAGACAGATAGTCGTCAGGACTCCGTGGAGCCAGCAAACGAGATTACGAACGGAGACGGTCAGAAAAACGGGAAACGTCCTGTGGCAATAGCTTTGTCCGACGAGGATGACGAGGAGGTGGAAGAGACATTGAGCCGGAAGAAGTTGAAAGGTTGATTTGTATCAAAGAATTTGTAAAGTATAAATGATTTAAAAGGACACAGTAATGCCTATGGTTTGTCAAGCGTGCTTATGTTGGAAAAACCCGAGGGGATGTGGATGAACCAATCGACGCGTCGAAAGTTTTTGGGGCGTCGGTCGCGTGCTCAAAACCTGTCGGTATGGGAAACAATATTCTTGGGTTTTACTCGTCTCTTATTTGTCAGAGTGTGGAGACACATAACAACAGCGATTGTGCTACTACAAAGACTCAACTAACCGTGCAAAACAGGCCAGGAGTGTGTTCTAGAGGAAGAGGGCTGTGTTTTGAATAGAAAAGGTAGGTTTCAAACAGCTAAGGCGTATTGTTTTGGCATATAGAGAGAGAGTACAGCAGGATCAAAACAGACTAGCATGCTGAACACAGTGAGATTAAGGGCAGCGACACGCAGCGGACAACTGCTTCGTGCGTTTTCAACATCCAATGCCTTATTAAAGGATGTTGAGGTTAAAATTGATGGGATTTCGGTGGAAATTGAAGCCGGCTCGTCAATCATCCAAGCAGCCGAAAAAGCAGGTGTTGTCATTCCCCGTTACTGTTACCACGAGAAGCTTGCAATTGCAGGTAACTGCAGAATGTGTCTTGTTGAAGTGGAGAAATCGCCCAAAATGGCTGCTGCGTGCGCAATGCCTGTCATGAATGGGATGTCTGTTTTGACTAACTCGGAGAAGGTGAAGAAGGTGAGAGAGGGTATCACCGAGTTTCTGCTGTACAATCATCCTCTGGATTGTCCTGTCTGTGATCAGGGTGGTGAGTGTGATCTTCAAGAGCAAACACTCAGATACGGATCTGATCGCGGTCGGTTCAACGAAGTTTCGGGTAAAAGAGCCGTTGAAAACAAAGCCATTGGTCCTCTTATCAAGACCTCTATGAACAGATGTATCCACTGCACGAGATGTGTGAGATTTTTGAACGACGTGGCGGGTGCTCCGGAATTTGGTACCAGCGGTCGTGGAAACGACATGCAGATTGGCACTTACGTCGAGAGAAACGTCAACTCTGAGCTCAGCGGTAACGTCATTGATCTGTGTCCTGTTGGAGCATTGACTTCGAAGCCGTATGCGTTCAAGGCCCGTCCTTGGGAGCTGAAGAGAACCGAGTCGATCGACGTTATGGACGCTCTTGGTTCTGCCATCAGAGTCGACAGCAGAGGAATGGAGATCATGCGTGTGCTTCCTAGGTTGAACGAGGAAATCAACGAGGAGTGGATCAGTGATAAAACAAGATTTAGCTATGATGCGTTGAAAGTTCAAAGACTCACCAAACCGCTCATCAAGACTGGGGACAGCTTTGCGGATGCCACTTGGAACGATGTTTTGAGCTATATTGTCGAGAGTTACAACAAACTGAAACCGGGAAAGAATGAGGTGAAGGCTGTTGTTGGTGCGTTGGCTGACGTTGAGAGTATGGTTGCTTTGAAAGATTTGGTGAACAGACTAGATTCGGAAAACCTCGCTTTGGATGTTCCGATCACGGAGATTCCTTCGATCGACTTTAGATCCAACTACATTTTCAACTCGAGTATCGAAGGGATTGAAGAGGCTGATCAGTTGCTTATTATTGGCTCGAACCCTCGTCACGAGGCTGCCGTTCTGAATGCAAAAATTAGAAGCAGATGGCTGAACTCCGACCTGGAGATCTACCACGTTGGTGAACACTTTGACTCGACCTTCCAGTACCAGCATCTCGGAGAAAATGCCAACGATCTGATCACTGCTTTGAAAGGCGAATTGGGCAAGAAACTCAGTGCTGCTTCCAGACCTCTGATCTTGGTCGGCTCGGGAGTGTTGGAAAACAAGGACTCGTTGGCAATCCACAAGATCGTGTCGGATTTCGTTAAAGGGAAGCCAAATTTCAGCAATCCGGATTGGAGAGGAGTCAATCTTCTTCACCGTGATGCCGCTAGAGTTGGAGCCCTTGAAGTTGGATTTTACAACTCATCGCCTGAGGTTGCTGCTACAAAACCTAAGATCGTGTTCCTTCTTGGCGCAGACGAAATTGACCCAACAACTATCCCCGAAGACGCTTTTGTCGTGTATCTTGGCCACCATGGTGACCTGGGAGCCTCTTTGGCTGACGTGATTCTTCCTGGTGCAGCATACACCGAGAAGGAAGCCACATTTGTCAACACTGAAGGGAGACCACAAACAACAAGGGCTTCTACAGGCCCACCAGGTGCTGCTAGAGAAGACTGGACTATCATTAAAGCGCTGAGTGAGTATTTCGGCCTCGGATTGCCATACGAAAACAAAGCGGAGTTGAGATCCAGATTGAGCCACGTTGCTCCTCACTTGGTCAGATACGACACGTTGGAGCCTGTTTCTGAAGAGGTTTACCAGTTGAGTCTTGTTTCGGCAATCACCAAGTCTGTTGGTGGCTACAATCTGAAGAACCCGATCGAGAACTTCTATTTCACCGATGTCATTTCGAGAAACTCTAAGACCATGGCCCAATGTGTTGGAAGCTTCGGTCCAAAGATCGAGAAGATACAGGACGACAATGCTCACTTGTATTTGGGAATAGCTTGAGCAGAGCTCCCACTTTATCTATTTATCTATTTATTATTATTTATTATTTATTATTTATAACTTATTTATTGACTATTATCAATTTATTATTTATTATCTATTATTTACCATCAGCCATACACTACATTGGATGATTTTTGTATCACTGATCGTTTTCTATCTTACACTAATATTACAACTCCTAAAACACAAGACATCTCCTCAATAAACTTGGGTGTTCTAGCAAAAACATCGCACACCGGTGTTTGGCCTTTTGCTTACCCTTGGCAATTGCCTTGCAAACCGATCTGTCGTTGATGACCAACTCGGCCTCAAAAAATGGCGGCGCCACTTCTTTCATCTTGTACACCGGTATCACCTTTTGTTTCGAGAGAAAGGCGTACAATTTGCCCGTTGCTTCGTTGTCGATGTCGTCATTTTCCAAAACCTCAGGCATAACTTGGATTGGTAGTGGTTCGTCCTTTCCAATCACGTTGATCTCGGTTTTGGCGAAGGGCGATCCGTCAGTAGCTGGAGTTTCCTGTAGTTCAGGGCTCGTTTGTTTCTCTGAAATAACAGTCATCTCCTTCGGTGTCATGCTTCTCAAATCGCTGTATTTTTTGATAACGTCCCTCTTCTCCAACGCAGCCTTTGCGGCTCGCGACCCGGCATCCTTGAGACTCACTCCTTCACCCTCACCAATCACCTCGTCATCCATCATACAATGCACAACGTACGGGACAGACTGTCCGTCTCCCGTCTGAACCGCCACGTATCGCGGAGGTCTTGCGGCAGAACCAATCAATGCATACAACTCTCCTTTTGCGTTTGAAACTTCCGTCTCTTTGGCCACTACTTTTTCGCCGAGCTCCTTCAATTTTGGCTTGATCAAGTCCCGGATCCAGCTTCGAATCTCGGTGAAATTCGTATAATTGGAGTCAATATAGAGACCACCAACATACGCCTCAAACACATCCGAGTAGATCTTCTGTCTACCGTTAATGAAGTTCTGGTCCTTGACAATATCACACACCAGTCTTTCATGGAAGCCGTAGTAGTGTGAAAACTCAGCCAGAGTGTTGTTGCTCACCAATTGCGAGCGCAAAACGGACAGTTCCCCTTCATTTGCATCAGGATACTCCATGAACAAAACCTGTGTCACACAAGTGTTGATGACCGAGTCTCCAAGAAACTCGAGCCGCTCGTTGTTCGAATGAATCATGTCTCTCTTACTCAGATGCTTCACGTTGTTGATTGCGGACTTGTGCATAAACACCCTCGCTTCAAGAGCGGCATTCTTGATCTTGGGGAGCGCCGGAGGATATGACCTATCGCTGGATTCCTCCTTTGTAGCCTTCTCCGTAACCTTGAGTTCGGTGGTTTCAATATCATCGATCTGCTGATTTTCGTCGAAATTGGCAATCTGATCAAACAATTTCAGCTTCCCTGCTTCATGTAATGACTTGAGAGCCGCAGAAAGTTGCACCTTCTTGTTCCTGGCCAGCGTCACAAGCATTGTCACTGTCTCGCTATCTGAAAGCTTTTGGTCTGGAAGTTTCTGCACGATTTTGGCCAGCTGCTCTTTGTTCGGAGAATCATTAATAATCTTCTGCACTGCCTGTTGCAATTGCGTAACCGAATACTCCAAACTCAGAGCCTCGGCAGAGCTAAACGAAACAGGAGCGCTTTCATTCGATGATGCGGTATCGTCTGACATAAGCTTTTGTTTCTTTGCCTTTTTGTCTTTTCTCTCTTTCTTCTCCCGTTTGTCTTTCTTTGATTTCTTTTCCTTCTTCTCCTTCCCCTCGCTATGCCTTCTCTTCTCCCCCATATTGAAAACCGTCTCCGTTGCACTGACAGTTACGCCACTAGCCTAATCCCAGATTCCAAAAAAATTTTCGTACCAAAAAAAAAATTCCGCGTCGCGTCGATTGACGCACATTAAAACCGGAACTTCTCTTCCTTCTTCTGGTTCTTGGGTCTCTTTGGTGGTTCTTCGGCAGTCAACTCATCGCTTTTTCTCTTGCCAGAGCCCAATTCATACGCCAAAGTCTCAGAACCGTAAAGGCTCTGCTCAGATCCACCCTTTCTTTCTTTTAAGACAGTGTATAATGTCTTCTTCTTGTCATCGTCGTCCTCTGTCACTGCTTCATTTTGGTTTATAACAGTCGCATCTGCCTCACCAATCGACTCGATCAGAACGTCGTTGTTTTCAGGAACATATGCGCCTGAATCGCTATCCCCTTCCCCTTCATCATCATCATCCTCTTCGTCGTCCTCACTCTCGCTCTCCTCCTCTTCCTCCAGCTTTCCCCATTTGGTATGTTCCACAGGCTCCCCCAGATTCACCGTTCTTCTGTCGTCGAGCTTGAAGGTCACAGAACCGTCTTCATGAATCTTCATGTGAGGATATCTCGGCGGAGGACCCAGTCTCTTGAACCGGTCGTACCACGGAGGAAGGCTCGTGCGGGAATCGGTCATTCCCAAAGCATTTCGTAGCTCTTTGCTCAAAACACCCGGTCGTATGCCCGCAATGTTGAAGCTGCTGAGCTGTTCTGTGTTCTCCATTCCCTCGTAGTACACTTCACCAAAACCCAGTAGACTCGGCTTGGTTTGAAACTTAAAGAACGCGCTGTGTAGCTTGCCGAAATCGATATCCAGTTGGCCCATTTTCGGTTGCACTCTCTCTCTCATTCTTTGTTTGAGCGTCGACTCGTCGTCTTCACCAACATTTCTCATCTCGAGAATGCCTGTGTCCATAATAAATTTTGGCAGCTCAAATGCTTGTTTTTCGAACCCCCGTTTGCTAGCCAAAAACCCTTTGTTGGAAGTCCAGTGTTTTGGAACAGGGACAACGTTGGGCAACGTCTTGAGATAAACCAACATTCTTGGATCTGGTGAATCGGCATCGTTCCAGTCAATAAGCTCAGGATTTGACGACTCGGCTTTCAATATAGCCAATGGTATCTTGTACTTCTTTTTGAACTGTCTTTTCGTGAGTTTGGCGTCTTCTGTGTCGTCATCCTCGTACCCTTCGTATTCCTCCAAGTCATCGCCCCCATTCTCGTACTTCTCTACCTGTTTGTTCTGGTCGTCATCATCATCCTGATTTGGAACCTCACGAGGCTCTTTTGGCTGAAATCTCTTGAAAATTCGTTCAAATTCAGCAAATTCTGGCTTTTCGCTCACTATCGAGGGAAAACTGTCCTCCACAACAACCTCCACTGGAACATCTTCTTGTGGCAAGTTGGGTTCCAAACTGTTCTCATTTGTCTCTGTTGTCGCTTGCTGTCTTTTGAGCTTGGCCTTCTCACGCCTGAGTTGATTTTTTGACTTCTTTTGGCCCATAGTAAGTGGAATCTTGAATGGAATCTACTTGTTAATGCTAGAGAAGAAGATCCACTTCAGTAAAATATTCTTTCATGAAGAAAATCCGCACAAAAAAATCGATATGGGAAAAAAAAAATATTCAAATTTATTTGATATAGTCGAATTCAAGAAAGGGGAAGAACTTCCACCGTATCTTTTACGTGCCGAGGTTGCTCTTCCGAAGTTTTCTTCTAACCACCATGGAGGATCAAAATAATCAAGACACACCACAAACACCCGTTTCCGAACACTCGGAACCATCACTTAACGTGCCTGGTGATAAGTCAGCCACTGCGGCACAGCAAACCACAGGCGAGAGCTCAAGCACGCCCCCTAACCCGCCAATGGTCTCGATCTCTGAGATTACTGAGAGTCTGACCAAGAAGCTGAAGGACGCTCAATCGGAGCTTGAGAAAACCGATCGAGAAATCAACAGGACGCTGAACAGCTTGGAGAGGAAGCTGGACTCGCTGGAGAAGCAATAAACACTGATGAATTCACTACATTCAATATGGAGTCTTGAGTTTATGATAGAAAGACTGGTACATATCAAAACAATCGCATGTTCAGGGTCTCCTTCTGGAGCCCTTCGACTTGATAATCCGTAAATGAATTTTTCGATACACGAAAATTAGTGTGAAATATTTAACGCGTCTGAAAAATTTAGATAGCGTGCAACTTGACAGACACTCAAAGAGGAATAAGACACCACAGAACTCATGATAATAGGTTGGTTCACAGTGGAACGACTGTCAGTTTCGATCAGTTCGGCTGGTGGGTCTCAGATCCACTCACCGATGCGTGCGAGATTTCTCAAGATCGCCCCGAGAACTCCACCTGAATTTGTCAAGAAGATTAGAATAGGCCAAAACCGCCGAGGTCTCAACACGCCAGCCGGAAATCCTGCTCCCAAATCGCTGCCCCCAGTATTGGGGAGCTCCAAGTACAATGATCTGGAGTCCTATCTACACTACGCCAAAGAAAGCAACGTCTCCACCACCTCCACAGTTTTCCAGGGAAATCTATACGAACTAACATTTCTGGACTTTCTCCGACACAACTTCGATCTCAGCCGAATCATTCACCAGGGCGGTCGCGACGACAAAGGCATAGACATTCGTGCGAACTGGGACCTCAACGGGCTGGAAAGACTGGAATCCGGTGACGGTCGTGTCTACGAGAACGTCAACTCGGTGAAAAGAGTGAAACCTTTAGCGTTGAAAAAAAGAGTGAAGTCCCTCAACGTTAAACTTTTTGTCCAGTGTAAAAGCTGGGAAAAGTCACGTGTTGATGCCAAGATGATTAGAGAAATCAACGGAACGTTTGCGGACTCAGAAAATGGAGCGGACAGAAACAGAAAGACACGCAGCAACACGTATCCATTTCTTATGATTGTGGCACCGACAGGGTTCACCAGACAGGGACTAATTGACTTCGATAAAAGTTTGATGCCGTTGATTTTTGTCAAGTTTTCGAAAAACCAGCTGCAAGACGCTGCCAAGGGCCCGTATGACCTGGCCAACTATCGGCTGGGTAAGTTCGAGAGCTTTTATTGCAACCCTATGGCCCAGGCATTGTTGAAGGGATTGGATTGGACAAAATTCATTCGAAATATTACGACGAAATCGCAGCTGAGCGAGGCCGAACCGGGACAGTAGCTGTTGTCCAGTTTGGCTGGCTGGGCTCGACAAAGACTCCTGAATTGAAAATAATTGATACTATTAGTGTATACTTAAGAAATAGACGATTCGCCATGCATGAAACACTCAAAACAGCTCATCTGTGGTAGATCATTATCACATCAGCTGTGGATCGCCCCCTGCGTGCAAGATTCGTTCAGAAGAGACCGTTGGGGTTCACTCCGGGATCTTAGATCCCCTCTGAACAGCATCGATCTTCTCGATGTAATTGGCCCACTGGGTCAACCGCGGGAACTGCTCCACCTCTTTCATTCTGCGGGCGTTCACCCATGGGAACGAAACGAGATCTGCAATGCTCAGATGGTCTCCCACCAAAAATCCAGTCTTGTTTCTCTCCAGTCTCTCCTCGAGAACTCCGAATAATCTCAATGTCTCATCGTAGTACCTTTGAATTCCGTAAGGGATCTTTTCCTTTGCAAAAATTGCAAAGTGGTGATATTGTCCCTTCATAGGACCCAATCCAGCCATTTGGAAAAAGACCCACTCCAATTGCTCGTAGTACAAGTCGGTTCCGTACTCAAAACTGTACTTCCTGTCCTTGTCATACTTGTCGCACAGATACATCATGATAGCAGCACTCTCATTAATGTGTGTCACCTTTCCGTCGGCAGAGACGTCCGTCAATGATGGGATTCTGCCATTTGGGTTGAACTGCAAATACCAGTCTTCCTTCTGCTCTGACTTGGAGAAGTCAATTTTGCGAACATGGTAATCCAATCCCAACAATTCCAGCAAGATTGAAACCTTCTGACCGTTCGGAGTTGCCACCGAGTAGAGCTTGATGTAAGGTGCCTCAAGTCCACCTTCTTTAGGGTCGCTTTCGTCAATAATGTAATGAACCATGTTATAGCCGTGTGAGCAAAGAATCTAAGATCTGTTGAGGCTTGGTTGTATATGTGAGAAGAATAAAGATATCTGAAATTTTGAGCTGAACTTTTGCCCGCAATTTGCCCTCCCCGCTTATTCCTGTCGTCCCAAGTTGCCCATTTGCGGCTACTTTCCAACTGTGGCTACCCCCCTCCGGAGCAACCGAAGTATTCGACGCTGGAGATAAAAAAACTTCAAAATCGACGCGTCGATGTGGGGTAGCCGAAAAGCGAAAAATAAGACAAGACAAAAAAAATTTAAGCGATTACTGCACAGATAGGGATACGCTTGTTATTTGGTTTCCCGCTTCACAAAGACATGGAAATATCAATCAGTCTCGAGGAAACCAATAACCTGCGAGCAAAGGTTGGATTGCCTCCGATTCCAGCTGCAGGAGAAGTTGCACAACAAAACGATGCCCAGCAACAAGAAAGCTACAAAGAATCTCTTTCGGTGGAGGAGACAAATAAGCTGCGGGCCAAGCTTGGATTAGCTCCAATACTGGAACCCGATGAGTCCCGAAAAGAGCTGGACAACTTCCAGACATACAGTGAGGAAAAACATGCCGAGGAGACGGCTGCCAGACTTGCCAGCCGGATTTCCAAAACCAGAAGTGAGCTGCGAAAGGACGCGAGGGCGTCTGGAGAGACTCTGGTAGACCGGATAGGTTCTGAGGTTGATGGAGACGAATGGCTGTCAAAAATTGGACAATCAAAACCAAAGAAACCAAAGGCGTCGAAGAAGAAAGATGAAAAAGAGTCTTTAACTGAAGCTCCTGCTTTCACTGTTCAGCACGATATTGGCGCTTTCAACGAACTTCTCAACGACGGCCAGGAGGTCGTTTTGACGTTGAAGGACAAGTCGATCTACGAAGACGACGATAGTGCTGATGAGCTGGAGAATATAGAACTGAAAGCGGCACAAAAGGTTCAGGAAAGACTGAAAGAGCAGCGGAACAGCAAGAAAGTAGACACCGAAGACGACTTTGACGGGTCTATGCTTTACAATGAGGGAAAGGAGATCAAGTCAGGCTCTTTCCAAATCAAAAATGGTGTTGTTCCTGCTAAACCAAGCATAAGGGAGGCAGATCCGAAGAAACAGCTGGTTCTTTTTGAGGACGAAGAGGACGAAGAGGAGGAAAGATCGGATTATGCGAAGCCCAAAAAGATGAAGAAGTTGCGGAAAAATGTGAGCAACAAAAGGAGATTCTTGGAGGACGATAGGCCACGTGACCTAGATTTCAAACACATCGATCTCATCAACGAGGACATGGAAAATGAGGATGCGTCGGAGCTGAACAATTTCTTGTCTGTGACTCGTAGGAAAAAACAGAATACTCGTATGGGATTGCCAAGGGATTTGACGGAAGAGAGAGATCCTGTGTTGGAAGAAGGATCTGTACTTGTCGACGAAGATGTTGATTTCCTCGAGAATTTTCATCCCGAGGAGGAAACCACTGAAGAAAACAAGCCCGTTGTGGAAAAAGCTGAAGATACTGAACATCAAAGTTTTGAGCCAGTCTCAAAGAGGCTGGACGGAATCCTTCACCAGGACGAATCGACTGAAAGTTTGGGTCTATCGGCAACGTTGAAGTTGCTCAGAGAACGATCTGTTTTGGTTCCGTCGCAGAAGCAGCCAAAAACGACGGCAGGATATGACCCGAAGATCAACTTGGTGTACACGGACGACGACGGCAAGGTTTTGGGAGCCAAGGAGGCCTACAAGTATCTGTCTCATAAGTTCCATGGACACAAAAAATAGACACCAGACGGCTATTTTACGTGTCCTTGGTTGTGTATATATAATGTGTAATTTAGATCGATAGACATCAACCATCGAGAGCCTGTGGCTTGTTTTGATTTTGTGTCAAGGGATGCACAAACGACGCTGCCCAAACCACTTTCTCTTTGGATAAAACTGTTCAAAGTCACGTGACACGTGAAAATCAATTAATCAAAAAAAAAGATTGGTTCCTAGCAGGATCGAACTGCTGATCCCCGCGTTATTAGCACGATGCCTTAACCAACTGGGCCAAGGAACCTGAATCTTGAAGGAACTGCTTCAAGATAGACCAAGAGGTGGTGTGAAGTAGTCTAAGCCAGAGTCGCCACGCTCACATATAAAAGGACAGTGTGATAATTTTACTGTATACGATGCTGTATCACTGCTGGTCGTTAAAAACACCAGGATTCGAGTTGTGTTTCGGCCCACGACACGGTTTGGTGTTTTTTCGTGTTTGAAACACGAAAAACGCGTCGCTACATTTTTTAGTGAAAAATCTCCAGAGAACTTCTTTCTTCTCGTGTCTCTTTGACAATGACATCTGACGAGCCTCAGACGAAAAGACCCAAGACAGAACACTCCGAAAACAACGAAATGTCCTCCTCGCTACAACAACTCAAGGTTTTTCTGCGCTCTCCAAAGGCCAAGGTTCCAACTAGAGGATCCGCTCTGGCAGCTGGCTACGACCTTTATGCCTCTGAAAAGGCTACGATTCCTGGTCGTGGCCAAGGATTGGTGGCCACCGACATCAGCATCATCGTCCCAGAGGGAACTTACGGCAGAGTTGCGCCAAGATCGGGTCTGGCTGTCAAGCACGGAATCTCCACAGGAGCTGGTGTGATCGACGCCGACTACAGAGGAGAAGTCAAGGTCGTTCTTTTTAACCACTCCGATAAGGATTTCGAGATCAACGAAGGAGACAGGATCGCGCAGCTGGTGCTGGAGAAGATCGTCTCGGCCGAGATTAGCGAGCTCAACACAGAGCAGTGGGACCTTGAAACCACGGAAAGAGGTTCTGGAGGATTTGGATCCACCGGGGGATTCGGTAAGAAATAAGCTAGTTAATTGGACGTAGAGTTTCTATAAAAAGATAAATTTGAGCAACTTGATTGCCATGCGTAAAAGCCCTCTCACGAGTCTCCATAGTTCAACAAAAACCCAGACGATCCATAAAACGAGGACAATCAGACTTTCCAAAAAGTTGTAGATCCAGTTGAAAACCCATTCGTCGTTGATGTGACATAATTGGTCTGTCTTCTCGGATAAATTGCGGATCTTCAACGTGATCGAAGTGTTAATTTCTCCGTTTGTACGATCGCAATATCCCAGAAGCTCTTCGATCTTGACAGACTTGTGGTTGTTGAATTGGTTAAACTTTTCCAGGGTGGCATCCACTTCGGATATCTTGGCTTGCAGTTGTTTCGATACCGTCTCATTTTGAGTCTGTAGGCCGTCAAATTGAGCCAATTTTCTCTCGAAATTTTCCCGCTGTGTGGACAAAATGTACGTGAGATTTTGATCGCACGCCCGGAGTCGTAATTGTGAAAAAAGAAGCTTGTTTTTCAGGGATTTGATCCCTCTTGTCTGCTCCAGCAGACCGTCAGATGACGCGTCGTCGTCGAAGTAGTCGCAAGCAGACGTGGCCGGCACGTTGCTGACATTCTGGACGCTCGGCGAGTACGGAAGAATCGACATTGAGTCGAGGGACTTGGAAACAGGTCTCTCCAGACTGGAATTCCTCGAGGAGTTGTCCATCGAGAAAAGCTTGCCTGACCGACCGGGATTCGTGTTGCTGCCAGAGGAGTTGTTCGTGGTGGATAAATCAAGTTCTTCGTCACTTTTGGTGGACAATAGGCCCATGATGTTGGTGGAAGATTTGTTCATATTTCCCAGACTGTTGGAGTGTCCATGTGATTTTTTTAGACTGTTGAGTCTGTAATGTTCTTGTCTGGCAAGCGACGCCGAGCTTTCATTGATCCTCGGTAATGAGTTGAGTCTTCTCTCCTCGCTCGCAAAATTGGTGGCATCGTCATCCTCTCTGTTGAACTCGCCGTCAAACCCGGCAAACATCTGTTCCTGTAATCTGCGCAGCCGTCTCGGCTTTTCGATTTTACCAAAGTAGTGGCCCTGTGATTCCGTTTTCGGGAACCATGGCTCGCCTTTGGGGTTTCGTAGCTCATTCCAGTGATTCTCTCGCCAGTAAATGTCGTTGTTGTATTCGTTAAGGTTGACCTGCCAGATCAATCGTTGCGACTTGTACTTGCTGAAAACCCGTGATGGCGGTTTGATGTCTCCAAACGGAAAGGTCGTGAGCTTTTCGTTGTACTTTTTCCTGATTCTTCTGTTTCTCATGATCTGCAATGGGTTGAAGACTCCCTCGACGTTCGGGTATTTTGGCGTCCTGTGATCGATGTCCTCGAAATGAACAGTGTTTTGGTATCTTTCCAGACAACTGTAGTAGTTCTCCAGAATGCTCTTGATCTTCTCGGCTCGTTTGCGTGTAATTGGCGATATCGAGATAGTGGGATACTGTTGTTTTGTAGCATCATCCACGTGGGTCAATGTGTAATGCTGGTTGGAGCCAGTGTAATCGTCGTTTGGCTCCACCTTTGACTTGCAGATTGCATCAATAGCGCTCGCGTACATCTCGTGGTCAATTCTCAGCTCATTCATTAGGTTTTTGCGGCTTTCGATCAGCTCGTTTGTGTCGTCTAACAGCTCGTCGTAGTTGTTTGACTCCTCAGAATCGTTGGTAAGCGTCGTGGAAGTGAGCGAGTTCGAATGATCTGAGTCCCTGAAGTCCCGCCGTTGGAAACTGTTCAACTGCCGTCGCGGAGACTCAACACTGTACGACGTGTGCAGCCCTTTGCCCTCCGGAAGACAGTCCTCGCTCACAGGCCTGTACTTCTTGAACTTCATGTGTGAGTCCAACACCGAGGCAGACATCCTGAAAAGCTCTCGCTGGATCTTGATGCGCTCAAATTATGTTACAGAACCAGTCTTAGCCAAAGGGTGTCAGCTTTTCACAGGAAACAGCTCCTTGATTCGCTTTTATTTCCTTTGACAAAGCAGGCAAAAATGTAAATTTAACAACCTAATATTTATGTCTGTCATTATAAATGCGGGTCAGTATTCCAGGTGTATTTGATTTTCTATTTGTTTGATTACCGACTATATCCCATCGCTTATCATAAACCCAACGTGTCTTTCCGCTGCCTTCTTGTCATGTCATATTACTTTGCAATCATAGGAACCAACGACAGTCCGTTGTACGAGCTGGAAATTGGCACCTACAAACAATCTGGTGACGGTAAACCAAATATTCCTTTGGAGATCAGAGAGCTACAACAGTTCATCGTCAACTCCTCGCTGGACATACTACAAGATCTTCAGTTCAAGTCCAACCAGCTCTTCACCAAGAATTTAGACTCGTTTTATGGATACCAGATTTACAGCTATCTAACGCAGGGAAACTCGAAATTTCTCATATCAACGAACGCCAAGAACCAGGACGAAAGCATCAGACAATTTCTCATAGAAGTGAATGAGCTGTATGTGAAGAACCTTCTGAATCCATTTTACTCGCTCAATCAGCCAATAAAAAGTTCCGCCTTCGACTCCAGAATCAGAATGCTCGCCAAAAAGTACCTTTAATAATACATACAGTCCACTAATATACATAACCCCGGCCATATTAACTGATCTCAGAAAAGCCCTTGAGGAGATCCATCGCGTTTATCTTGTTTCCATCGTTGTCATATTCGATCAGTTGTTTCAGTTTCTGAGAAATGCCCTTGATCTTGGTCTCGGTCAACATGTTCACAGAATTCTTGGACTGCTTCAACTTATGGACCATGAGCTTGATGTTCTGCAGGATCCTCAACAACCGTGCACGGTTCAACTTCGCTTCATGGCTCTCGAGCGCTTTCAGTTTGTCTAATATCTGTCCCAGCTTTTCGTTCACCATCGTCTGAATTGCTGTCTCTTCCACCACCTTCAAGTCCACCTTCTCCGGTTTGCCAAGCTTGCTCACCTCCAGCCATTGGTTCTCCTCTTTGACCAGCTCGTTCAATTTACGCTCGAACTTCTCCATAGTATGGAGATTCTCCTGGTTTGCCTGGTTTGGCTTCACAATGATCGGCTTGTTCAAATCGGCGACTCCGTCATCCTCGTCCTCGTCCTCCGCGTCAGCGCTCCACCAACTCGTGCTGATCTTGCCGTCCGCCAGGTCCCTGATTATCTCATCTTTGATCACATTTGCTATTGTCTGCGGAGTGCTCGATTTTTTCTTGGTCCCATCTTTCGCTGCTCTCTTTGCACACCACACCAGTAGTTGTCTCATCTTGTGAGGGTCCGGAAGCCCATCTTCCAGGTGTTTATAAAGCTCCTCAGTTGGGACATCCTGGTGAGGCTCAGCAACAAACCCGTTTCCAACAGAAGAGAGTCTTTTGCCTCGGTTGCTCAGAGACGACCTTCTCTTCACCCCCTGGTTACTCCGCGTCGACTTACTTTTGATGTCATTCAGAGGTACCGTGGAGTGCTCAAAGATGTTGTTGGTTGTTTTGCCCTTTGCTGGCTTTGTTTCTGCTTTCGATGGCTTTGAGGGAGGCGCTGGTTCGGGGGTGGTGGACTTCGTTCGAGTTTTGGTTGTCTTTCTCACCGGTTTCGTGGTGGTCGGATCTGCTGTTTTCGTCTTCACACCCGTTTTTTTGGCCGTTTGCTCTGGACCCGTGGCGGTTTGCTTCTTTGGTGCAGCCGTTTTTCGTGGACGTCCGCGTTTTTTTGGCTCGGGCTTCTCATTAGAATCTAACGAAAATACCTTGGTCTGTATTTCGGGCTCTTCAGGTTCGTCAACTAAGTCGTCGAGTACGTCAATTAAAGTCGTCGCTTCTGCTTTTGTTGTTTTGGTGGGCTTCTTACGTTTGGTTGTTGGTGTCTTCTCTGCGGGCCTGCCTCTTTTCTTAGGAACCGGTTCTGGTGCCGTCTCGGGCTCTTTCTGGATCTTTTTTCGACCACGCTTGGCTGGAGCTTTTTTTGTAGGTTCATCGTCAAACAGTGACACTTGTTGCTGCGATCCTCTTTTAAAAACAAAACCATCATCGTCTTCTTCAAAATCCCCACTTGCTCCATTGGGCCCAGGCGATACGCTCTGTGACTTTCTATCCTGAGACAAAAGTCGTCCTATTCGCTTGTTGTTTAGCTTTTCCAAAATTGACGACGAGTTCTGCTGTATTTGCGAAGAATCGCCGGCCTTTAGTCTGTTTCTCGACATTTTTGGCCTTTAACCGACCTTGATAACAGGAATTAAAGGTATCCAATACAGACTAGTATGCTCGCTGCGTGGCGCCCAAAATCAGTGCCCAGCAAAACCAGCACAATATCTGTGTCTCCAATGCAGCACTTGACCTCCGTCAATGCTTTCTAATTTTGTTTAGTCGCGATTTGAAAAGAGTAAACAAACCTCTTTTGATCCTCTTCAGTGTGTATCATTTTAGTTTTTCTTTCGCACCATCCTCTTTTAATTGGCACGTAACTTATTCTGACAGATTATTTTTCAGAGAATCATTTTTACTCATACTTATTTTTTGTTATCTTAAGGTATCATCTAATCATGATCTCATCATGGACTAAATCCGCGGGCCGATTTCTGCGAAGAGGAGGCCACGCGTGCTGAGAGAGCGGGCGAGCTCTGTGACAGGTGGACGGGAGGTTGGGTCCCCTGTGAAGCTTGTGCATTTGGAGTTTGTGGGTTCATTTGAGCCTGATCGGGAAAGATCTCTCCAATCGAATTTGTAGGTAGGAAACCCGGCGTTTGGGGAAGTCCCGGTTGCTGCATCAATCTCATTCCGTTCGGGTCGTTCAGGTTTTCAAATTGAAGAAAAACACCGCTCAAACTGTGTGGCTGGTTCTGACTGCTATTGACGGCAGTTTGCTTCAGCTGGGCTTGAAGCCGTTCTCTTCCCCGAGCTAAGCCTTTGGCTGTTTGAACAGATCCTGTACCAGCTTTCTGTGTTGCGAGTGTTGATGACGATGAGTGAGAGCTTCCCGAATGTGGTTGTAGCAATTGCATCGATCTATTGGCGAAATTTGGAGATGCTTGTCTAATCACCGGAGAGTTGGATCTTTGGTGGACCGCCTGGTGTCTAGCAGAATGCTGAGCGGATGGACTGTGTATAACGTTGGGCTGTGTATAGCCTATCGAACCATCAGAAGAGGTATGTACCATCTGTGGTCTCGGAGCAATGTAGTTGAAGTAATCGCCGTCCTCAGAGTTGTTTGGAGAGTTGATGGAATCTGGTGACTTGATTATGATCTTAGTCTGTCCTGTATTGTAGCTTCCGGTTGGAGGTGATGTCGGAGTCATATTGAGAGGTGTGCTATCGGAAATTTGTGAGCCGGAGCTTCCTGAAGAGCCCATGCGACGCAATGCTGGGGCGCTTTGGTTCATAGTGGCCAAAGACGATAAGCTGTTTGATTTCTGGTGGCCTCTGGCTGCATTAGGGTTTGGTTGGTAGTCTTGCTGAATCGTTCCTTGCTTAACCGAGTGGAATGTTGGCAAGTGTAACGAAGAGGAAGAGTTATTGCTGTTCATCATAGGCAATGGGAGAGTATCAGAGTTGGTTGTTGGATAAGAATAGACCGATGTCAATGCACTGGCATCATCTCTTGACGACGCAGCGTCTGCAAATGCTGGCAGGTTCACTGTGGACTGAGGTTGTGAGAAAGAGGACAAGTAAAGACCGTTGTTAGGGTTGTTCCTCTCTAGTGGGTCACTGAACTCGCACAGATCCGTGAGGTGATCCAGCCAGCGCTCAGTGAGCTCCACAGAAGCACATCTGAAGGTGAATTTGTTCTTTTCGGAGGACTTTGGAGGCTGGACACGAAGAATGAACTTCTTGGGGTCGTCTTTCGAAGCGGCAACTTTGGTGTAGTTCAGACTGTACGAATTCAATGGGTGTCTTTCTTTCTTCCTGTCGTCGGTTCTGAACTCGTGCAAGAAGTTGAAAGTGAGAACGTAGAAAAACTTGGAGTAATTCTTCAGGTATTTTGACTTTTTCTCAAGCCATCCGCTCATAATACAAGAGCTGATTCTCTCTTTTTGATAAGGGTAGACAACGTCGGACTTTTTCCTGATCTGTTTGTTTTTCATCATCGAATCATTCGCACTTAATTTCAGCAAGTTCCGCGAGTTGTCGTTCATCACGAAGTAGTCCCAATCAATACCATAGTCGTTTTTCAAAAAACCATTCATAAACTCACTCACCAAGTTGTCCTTTCCGGCGTCGAGCTCGGAATTGATCAAGGTGACAAAGTTCTTCACACAGCTTTGAACCTCTGTGTATAGAATGCTCTCCAATTGAACTCCCTTGTGCTGTAACTCATAGTAACTTTCCTTCAGATGGGCCTCGGTGTACAACTGATCTTTCAATTGTAGGTCAAGCTTCAATCTCAACAAATACGGGTCTTGTTTCGGATCCAGCTTGGAAAACTTCAGGTGTGTTCCAAGACAAGTGGTGGCCTCGCCCTTGGTGAGCAGCTCCACGGAGGTCATGTAGTCGGCCAAAATAGCACCTGTCTTGGCGATTTCGGTCTTGAGCTCGGTGGTTTTGAAGTCCGACGATCCCTTGAGAGACGCCATCTGTTTGATTGTCTCATTCAAACTCTCCTTGAGGTTTTCGAGTCTCGGTATGATCTTAAGAGTGAGCTGGTTGTGGGTAATCAACTCTTTCTCGGCAAGACTGCTGTGGTAGTTCAAAAGAGTGGTGGAGATCGATAGAACAGAGAGGTCACCCACGGGCAAAAAAGAGGTCTGAACAAACTTATTGAGGAAGTTCTCCTGTTGTGATGAGGATTGCTGTCCCGAAGAGAGGTCGCTGGCGCTCATTGTCTGTCGGATATTCTTGGAACTGCTGCCCTTGAGCTTGATTTTGCCGCTGGTTTGGCGCTTAAGCAGTTCAAGGTTCTCCAACATGGCCTTGTTTCCCAAATATGTCTGTTTCTTAAAGATACTTATCTCCTTAAAGTAGAAAATGAGCTGTTTGATGATCATTTTCCATATCGTGAACCGGTTGATGAGCTTGTCTATCGGCTTTGGGTCATCGCTGTTGTTCAATGGATTGTAGTATGGCGAGTTGTAGTTGTCAGGCGGAAGGATCTTGCTGTTTGTTTGCAACAACTTGTTGGAAACATCATACATGAGCGCCTCCGAGAAGTAGCTGGATTGCTGATCCTGTTGATCATGCAGGACCGACTGGCTGTCGTACATGCTGGCACTTTCTGGTGTGCTGGCGGCGGAGCTCATGATGTGCAACACGAAATTCCGCGTCGAAAGGCTCTAATTCTTGCTGATTCGAAGTTAAACAGTCTGAGGGCAAATCCGGGAATCACCGTGCCTGCGCTGCCAAAGACTATCGGGTTTATTTTCCCCCATAAACTAACCCTTTGTAGCAGAATCAGACAACGAAAATTCGCTTACGATTGCTAATTCGTCCAGTTGTTTTGCAATTGCCAAGAGAAAAGGGGTTCTCGTTGGTCCGGACTTCCTTGCAGGATTCTCCAACATTCCAGTGCGAATCTGCAAAGCTTTTTTTAACTGATATTTTTTGGCCGGGAAATGGGGCGGTGAAAAGGAGATTTAGGGGCGGTAGTTTTCGGCAACACCGTTAGTATACAGATAAATTATGGAGTCATCATTTTGCGGAGCTGGGAAAAAGTGACAACGGGAAATAGTTCCACACGCACCACGAGAAGCGAGCCCTGGTAGCCGTCCTCAAAAGCGGTGGCAGGAAGCAATCCAGTGTCCTCAGAGGGCGTCAAAGACGAGGAAGGCAGGTTTTCCAGCGTGGAGTCGCGAAATATTATCGAATAGGTGATGAACTGGCCAAACATCACAAGCAGATCCAGCACGATCAGCAGGAACGGGCCAGAACATTTGAGCTCGCCAATCAGGTTAATGAACACGGACTCGTAGCGATAATTCTCTCTGTGCTCGTACGCAGAGATCTTTGTCTGTGTATTGGAATTGATCGCGTCGATCAAATGTTGGTAGTCAAAAGTCGCAGCCCCAAATGGGGCTGCGGCCGCGGTGAAATCATGGAAGAAAAATACATGGTCTAGCAAAGTGAGCACGTTTACCAACAGTATTTCGGCCCAGATTGCCGTGCGGAAGTAGCGCATCTGGCTGACGATTGTAGACTCAGAGACAGTTTCGCCCATTGACGCCAGGTTGTACTCGATCCACTGGCGTAGAGCCATGATGGTAAGGTTTGAAAGCACGATCTGGAGACTGGCCTTCAACAGGAGCTTGAAAAACGAATGGTCTGCCAGGTAAACGACGATGAGCTCGAGAAGAAGCAGGATGTTGAGGTATTGAAGGAGCTCTGTCTTGAGATTATTTCGGATCTTGATAAGCGATGTTGTTGATGTGGAGGGAAGTGCGTTCTGATCTGCAGTGGACTCGTAGCTGGACGGTGGGGTCAAAAATGCCCCCGGCATTGCAGTTATTCGGTCCATGTGCACGGTTTTTCCCTGTGAAACAGACGCAGAGCATCAGACATTATGTCACTGTGTGTCACTCGCTCTACAAATAAATAATTTTCTTAAGCAACATTGCGGGCGTGTTGCACCGCCACCTGCGCCACTTGGATCATGCGCCACTCCAGAGATTCCGGTAAACAAAGACCAATGTGACAGGCCAAAACATCTTCCGCAGGTAATCGACACAAACGCAAGCTCGTTGCTTGTCTGTTAACAAACTGACTTTCGGTTGACGACTACTTTGCTGACGTGATCCGCAAGTCATTTTCTGAGTGACTTTCGTGGCCCGTGATCGGGCAAGACGGGATTTGTTAGCGAAATTTTTAGCGCAAATTTGGCAGAGAAAAAAAAAATCGCTATGGAGAAAGATATTTGTCATATTGAAGGCAAAAGGGGAGAAAACGACCAAGGGATATTATCTTTTAATAACCCCATTTAGCAATGTTGACAGGGAAAATGATTTCACGGGGTTTAAGGAGTCCCCGGGTAGGCTTGTTAGTGGCTGGGAACAGGCGGTTTGTGGGAGTTCATAGATACTCCACGACGAAGGGCGACACAGAGCCTTCGAAAGAGGTGGTCAAATCTGGCGAAGACAGCGGTGTCAAGCTGACTTTAGCACAGAAAATCAAAAAAGAAGCCAATCATTACTGGCATGGGACAAAATTGCTCGGATATGAGATCAAGGTTTCTTCAAAGTTGTTGATCAAGATGCTGGCAGGTTACGAGCTCACTAGAAGGGAGACAAGTCAGCTGACAAGAACCACGTCGGATATTCTGCGACTTGTTCCATTCTCGATGTTTGTTTTGGTTCCATTTGCCGAGTTGTTACTTCCTGTGGCGCTGAAATTGTTCCCAAACATGCTTCCGTCTACGTATGAATCCGAGAAGGACAAAAAGAAGAAACGCACAGACCTGGCAAACACGAGACTCAAGGCCTCGAATTTCATCCAGAAAACGTTCCAGGAAAGCGGGCTGAATCTGCCTACCAAGATTAACGAGGAGAACCGGAAATTGTTTGTGCAGTTTTTCAAGACCATCCACGAGGGCTCGAAGCCTACTCATGAGGATCTGATCAAGATTGCCAGATGTTTCAAGAACGATCAGGTCTTGGACAATCTCTCGAGACCACAATTGATGGCTATGGCTAGATACATGGCTCTTTCGCCGTACGGAACAGACGAGATCCTAAGATACCAAATCCGGTTCAAGCTGATGCAAATCATCAAGGACGACAGGGCTATCGACTACGAAGGTGTCGAGAGTTTAACTATTCCTGAGTTGAAAACAGCTTGTGCTTCAAGAGGAATCAAAACCCTGGGTGCTTCTCCTGCTAGATTGCGGGACGATTTGAAGATCTGGCTGGACTTGCGTCTGAGACAGAAGATTCCGTCCTCGCTGTTGATTTTGTCGTCGACGTTCACGTATGGAGAGCATGCAGATGACCTCGAGAACTACTACGATGCGCTGCTCGGTGTTCTGAGCTCGATTCCAGACGAGTTGTACAACGTTGCGAAGTTGGAGATGTTCCACGACGACGATGCGCTGAAGCTGAGTATTCTGAAGGAGCAGGATGAGCTGATCAAGGAGGAGAATCTGCAGAGCAAGGGAGTGAAGAAGAGCATCAGGGACGATCTGAAACTGGATGAGTTGGAGGATCCTACTGAGGCAGAGAGCACAGAAAAGACGGAGAGTTCAGAGGAGCCTAAGGAGCCTAAGGAGACCGACAGTGAGGTCTCGAAAGAAGAGAAGGAGTCCAAAGAGACTGAGAAACCAGAAAGTACAGCAGCAGTTGCTGAGAAAAAGTAATGATTTCATGCAGCATTTGTCATAGACGATATTTATACAGTCGTGTTAATAGGAAAAGAACGGACAAACTCGACTTGAGGTTGGGTTTCCTGTTTCGCTTGAGTGAAACATGGGTGAGTGTCGGACTTTTGTTCGAGCACTTTAACTACGAAAAGTGAAAGGAGATGACTCTCCTCTACAAGCACATCGATCAGGCTGATTTGGCAAGAATACTGTACTTTTTTGTACGACAGAAACCATGTAACATAGAAAAAGTTAAAGACAATTTGAAACTCCTAGCGAAACCTCAACCGTCCTTTCATTATTAATGACACGCACTCAACCCACTTAATCAAACAGATCAACAATAGTGGCTGGCATCTCAACAATTTGGGTGGAGTAGAACATCTCAATCTCTCTGAGCATCTCGGTGTCCTCGTTTGTGATCAAGTTGATAGCAACACCCTTTCTTCCGAAACGACCACCTCTACCAATTCTGTGGATGTAGTTCTCTTTGTTGGATGGCAAGTCGTAGTTGATAACCAGCGACACCTGTTGGACATCGATACCTCTGGCAAGCAGATCGGTGGAGATCAAGATTCTCGAAGAACCGGTTCTGAACTCGTTCATGATGGTGTCTCTGTCCTGCTGGCTCAAGTCGGAGTGGATGGCGGAGACGGTGAACTGGTTGTCGGTGAGCTGTTGGGTCAGGATTTCGACCTTTCTTCTGGTGTTACAGAAGATAACGGCCTGGGTGACCGAGATGGAGTCGTACAAGTCACACAGACAGTCAAACTTGTACTGCTCCTCGTCGACATTAATGTAGAATTGCTTGATACCCTCAAGAGTCAACTCGTCCTTCTTGACCAAGATTCTGACTGGGTTTCTCATGAACTTAGTGGTAACCTCCAAGACGTCTTGTGGCATGGTAGCAGAAAGCAAGACAACCTGGGTGGTCTTTGGAAGGAAACGGAAAACGTTGTAGATTTGCTCCTTGAAACCAGACGACAACATCTCATCGGCCTCATCCATGATGAACATCTTGACGGCGTCGGTCTTGAAGTAACCTCTCTCGATCATGTCGTAAACTCTACCTGGGGTACCAACGACAATCTGGGCACCGTTTCTAAGGGCCTCCATATCCTCTTGGACAGCCTTACCACCGATGGAGGCGTGGACAGTCAATTCCAAGTGTTGACCAATGGCCAAGACGACCTTCTGGATCTGCAAAGCCAACTCTCTGGTTGGAGCAAGAATCAAAGCCTGGGTCTTCTTGAGCTTCTCGTCAATTCTTTGCAAAGCGGAGATGGTGAAGGTGGCAGTCTTACCAGTACCAGATTGGGCCTGGGCAAGAACATCTCTACCTTCGGTAATTGGCAGGATAGCTCTCTGTTGAATAGCAGATGGCTGTTCGTAACCGTAAGCAAAGATACCTGAAAACGTTAGTAAAGTGAACAACAAAACGCCGAGCGCGCTCAGAACTACTTACCTCTGATGATTTCTGGCTTAAGGTTCAACTCATCGAAAGTGTAGACAACATTGTCGTAGTTGGATTGGATCAAGTTGGAGTCAACTTCTTGGATAGATTCGCTCATGATGGAGTGTTGTTGGACTTAGTGCTGTTTGGTAGTATACTGTGGTGTATATACTCCGTGTAAACTTGGAGAAACAGATGTTTAAACAATTGTATGCTTTTTTGCACAAGGAGATAAAGTTAAGCAACAGGGTTACACAATCCAATCCCAGTGGGCAAGCAGATCTGCCACGGATAATTTTTTCACGAAAATTTTTTATCTGAAAATTTTCACAAGGCCGGGTAACCGCAAGTTAAGTGCAGCGCACAGGAGCAAGGGATGGCACCTGCGAAGCTTAGATGATGCGTTCAACGTGCCTCAAAAGACACGCAAACTGCCATCGCAAGTCACAGTAGACGGTCTGTTGCTATTACTGCTACATTTACAGGGAAGGAACGCACAGACTCGGAGCTGAAACCGGGCGATGAGGCCTGAAAAATTCTGTTTAGCACAGCTGGAACCGCGTGTGTCAGAGTGTTTCAATGCTGCTGGGTCAGGTCGTCTGGACTCTGTCGTCCTGTGTCGTTCCTTGTCAAATGCTATAGTCAAATGAGCTAATTAATCTGTAATACATCTCATCTTATCTACCTACCTAACGGGAGTAAGACCAGACGTTCTTGAGCAAACCGTCCTGTTGGGCAAGTCTGTTGAGCGAGTCATCAGCCTCACCTCTACCTCTGATGTAACCACAGAGAGCGTAAGTGGTGTGGGAACCTGGGATGGCTCTTCCCTCCTCGTCGACGTTAGCAACGTTAATTTGGACAGAGGCGTGGTCCTTGGCCTTGATGATTCTGTTGGTGGCAGAGCACTTTCTTGGAATGTACAATTCGACCTGAAAACGTTAGTATGGGTTGTTCTGTGCGGTGGAGAGCTGTGTTCGGATGGATCTGGAGAGGATCAAGCAGTAGGGGAACGACGCCATAACATTGCCTTTGGGCGGCGGGGAATCGGGTCCAGAGTCTCGTTCAACAAAACTGCCGCTATCATGCACTTGTACGTCCGTTTTCTTGGACCTCCGTCGCTTTTCTGTCGTTTCCTGTCTGACCTTGGCTGTTCACTGTTTCTGTGCGTTTCTCACATCCCGGGAGTCCGCATGTTCCTCCTCTTTCACATCCGCTGTGCTCGTAGTGCTTTACTTACTAATTCACCCTTATCGTTTTCCATTTTGATGTATGTGTATATCTATCTGTAGGTAGCTCTCTTCTTCTGTAGTACCAAACTTCAACACTTCTAAACTTCTAACATTCAATCAGATTTTCCACTCTTCGCGAGTCCCGGATTCGCGGGGCTACAGAGTGAAAAATTTTTGGCTGTCGGGGGGAACGAAAAAAAGTTCCCGCGAGGGAGGCCGCCGGGGGTAATTTCCAGGGCCCCTGGGGGGGCGGCAGATATTTTTGTGGTTTAAGGAGTTGTTAAAGCAGTCACAATTAAATTAGTTTCCCTATACGGAAACACACGGTCCATTCTATCTACATTACACAATTGAAGGCTTATCAAGTTTCAGCCATTCCTAGTCCGACAACGTCAAACAGAACGTTAACCCAGATAACGAGAATCGAGATCCCCGAGTAAACCATCAGTCTCACAATGTGTTCCAGATCGTAGCGGGGAATGAGAGCACCGCATCTTTTTGTCTGTTTCTCGTCGCCGGCAGCAACACCAAACACCCTAGTGTGCAGTGGAGATAGCAACTTCGTCAACAAGGACTTGGAAATCATCTTCCACACAACAACAAGACCCATTCCAAGAACCGAGCGCATGACCCAGCCCCAAAAACCGATGGTTGTGTGGTCATACTCAGCCACATTGTGGATTCCAAACGACGTTCCAGCGTAGCGGGAGTTCGCCAGCATCCAGTGCGCCAGGTCCAGACCAATCAGAACGCCCACAAACGCAACGCTGTCCTCAAAACACGGACAATGATCGATTGGAACCGGATGGTAGTAGATCAAACCGTAGTGCACCGCCACAATGACCAAGGGCACAAAACTCCAATCAGATGAAAGAATCGAGTCCCAAATCTGTTTTGTGCACAGTCTTCCCACGTAAACTAGTGACCCGACAAGCCCCCCGACAACAATGTCCACCAGGCCGTGCATTCCACAGTAGATTCGGCCGAAAACCAGCGAAATTGAGTACAACAGCAGCAAAAAAACCTTGAGCCAGTTCTGTGTGGCGGTGCTGAAAGTCCAACTTTGCAAAATGTACCCCATAATCAGCAGAAAAACGCCCGTTGCGTTCGCCGTGTGGCTGGACGGACACCCGTACTCCTCAGACGTGTAATGGCTGAGCGTAATTCTGGTGAGTGGAGGCGATTTTGGCCGAGGAAGACACAAATAATCCTTGACTGCACCTGTGAAATAGATCCCCAGGGCCAAAACGTACACGAGGTCGCGGTGTTCGAGGTTGAACCACACAGGAACCGGAAGAATGAGCACGTAGAACGTATGAGATCCAAAATTGGCGGTGTAGGGGAAGTACAGGTCGAGCAAGTAGCATCTGCATCTGCGCTGGACGCTGGCAAGCCATTCAGTTTCGTTCTGGACCCAGTTCAGCAGTCGCGAACGGAGTTTAAATCTGAGTGGCGTCATCCGTGACTTGTAATATGACTCGGAGCGCAGTCCGGCATCGAACCGTGACGTATCGGTGAGCTGGTGATTGGTGGAGAGCTGCGAATCTAGATAATCATCAGATACTACCGGAGAATGTGATCTGGAGCGGACAGAAGCCATGTTGGAGATGCTGTTAGCCAGCTTGTTTGGCGTTGTGTTTGTCGGACAGAAAAAGCTGTGGCGAAAGTTCGTGGTTGTGTTCGAGGATGTTGTCCTGCTTTTGTTCACCAAGGGATGAGAGATAAAGGTTAGTAATCTTGGAAACGCGAGACACCAAAAAAAAAAAAAACCAATTTGTGGCTTGTGTGGCGCAGTTAAATCCAACCAGACAGCTTGGCCTGCCAGTACAAACTACGTTGTGGGGTCATAAAATACAGTACATTATTACATCAGGGTATTCAAACAATGCTGCAACAGCCGTCTTTGTAGTGCTCGCCGTAGTGCGGGCCGGAATCCTTGGCTGCCTCGTGGTCGGAGGCGGCGTATGTATATGCCGGGGCGGAGTTTGTGTTCTTGCTGGCGGAACGGAAGTGGCCGGTGGTTTTGCTGAACCTCTTGGAGGCTCTGTTGGCGTTCTGATGGGTGTTGTACACGACGTTGACGCACGCGTCGAACACTTTGTCGACGTTGTGCATCTGTTTGGCGGAGCACTGGAGATGCGCGACGGCACCGATGTTGCGTGCGACGCTGAGGGCCTGGACCGGGTCGACCTCGTGGTTGGGGACGTCGGACTTGAGTCCCACGAGCAGGATGGGCGTGTTGTCGCAGAAGCCGAGGATCTCTGGGGCCCAGACCTCGGGGATGTTGAGCAGCGAGTCACGTGCTGCGAGCGAGTACGCGAGAATGATCAGATTGGAATCCTGGTAACTGAGTCTTCTGAGCCGCTCGTAGTCCTCCTGTCCGGCGGTGTCCCACAGGTCCACCGTGAGGATCTTGTGGCCGCGTTGGTCTTCAAGAAACGCGCGGTGGTTTTCGAAGATTGTGGGTTCGTATTCCGACGGGAACGAGCCGCGGATGTACGAGGACAGCAGCGAGGTCTTTCCGCAGCCGGAGTCGCCCACAATGACGATTTTGAACTGCAGACTCGGGTCCGGGGCAGCAGGTGTCTCGTTCTGGTCCAGAAGCCGGTACGTGGGACCGTCGGCAATGGGCTCTGTATAGTAGCACTGTGTGTCCATGGGGGCGCGTTGGGGAGGTCTTGAGGTCGTTTTGCGATGGTTTGCAAATACTAGAGCAGCAATTGTCCGTAAAAATCGACTAGCCAGACTGGGTGAAATGCTCTGCGAATGTTTTTGATTTTCCAAATATAGAAAATTAGAAAGTCGTGAGCCGCACGGCAGGCGAAGCGAAGGGAAGAGCCACTAGCTGGTCAGGGGGGCGGGACGAGACGGGATGGGAGCGATAGCGGCGCAGTAGTGGGAACCGTGAAATGGTTGGCGGGTCGACACCAGCGAGACAATCACACTTTTTGGTCCTGCTGCGACACCCGAGTGCAAAAGGGTCCGTCTGCTGCCCCTTTTTTTCTGCCACACAGATCTGTGTCGATTCCGGATCTACGCAAAAAAAAAAAAAAAAAAATGATTTTCAGTGCGCGAAAGTCACAGATCTCCGGATGATATCTTTGTGGCGCAGCAGCTTTGCACCGCCTCCTGCGCCACATGCCCTGAGTTTGAAATACGGGCACTCTGTGCAGCCTGTTGGTTATGTCTGCTGTTTTCCAAAGGTCTCAACCCTGCTTCTTCCACTGTGCTCGGTGCAGAGGTGTGGCGGCTGTTCATAAGAGCCATTTCCAGCGTTTCAGGAGCAATCCACCGGTCTGTTTCTTCAGAACTTCACATCATGTCCTCCAATTACAAGCTTCCGTCCAATCTACAGTCTTTTTCCAAGACTTCGGCGCAATCGGGGGCCGCAGAGATCAAAGTCGTGGTCATTGGCGACTCGGGATGCGGTAAAACGTCGCTTTTGAACAACTACAAGGACGGAAAGTCTGCAGATTACAAGGACTACGTTCCGACGATTTTCGAGACATACAATTGCTACATCACCAACGGAACCGTTCCATTCAAGCTTTCTCTGCACGACACGGCGGGTCAAGAGGATTTCGAGGGGCTAAGAACGCCCTTGTATTCGGAAGTGGATGTCGTGGTTGCCTGTTACTCTGTCGACTCGCAGGTTTCTCTGAGCAGCATTCTGGAGTCGTGGATTCCAGAGGTGCAGACGTACCGGCCCGACGTTCCGATAGTTCTTGTCGGGACTAAATCCGACCTTAAGGCACGGCTGAGTCCCGAACAGCTGGTCACCAAGGAAGAAGAGCTGAACGTAAGCAGCCAGATCGGTCCAAACGTCGGCGGACATTTGCAGGCCTCATCGGTCACGGGTGAGAACGTGGCCCGTGTTTTCGATGTGTGTGCCACGCTGATGGCCGGCCGTAGTGTCCCTAAAAAGACCGAGCCTGTCAAGTACACCACGGTGAAGGAGGAGAAGGAGGGCTGTTGCGTCATTGTCTAGCTACTGGACAGTGGATTCTGTATCTTTTTGGATGCGGATGCGTGCCTCCGTGCATTCTGGGGACAATTAACGCCGGCCCGTCCATGTCCAGTCGGTCCGGGCTGTTTGACCATGTCCGATTGTGTTAGTTTGTGCTTTATTATTCTCATTCAACGGGGATCGTCATTTTGTACCAGCCCAGAAGACTCGAACCCTAACCCGACGTCGTTCTGTTCAGTATAATCCAATGCCTTTTCAAAGGGCTGGGGGGGAAAAAACACTTGTTTTCCCCAGACCCTTCGTTTCTAATAAAAAAGCTTCTATTTAATCGCGACTGGCCAACCAGAAGACAGAGATTTCTGATTATCTGGAGACTATCGCGGAGTTTTGGGGGCTACGAGTCCAAATTCTGCGTTTCCAAGAGTGTTTGGGCATGTTTGGAGGCATCCGTAACTGAATTGTAGGTTTTATTCCTCTGAATATGTTCCCACTGTCCCTTATCTGTTAATCTCTCGGCCAGATCTCGTATCTGCACAACCTTCAACGGTTGCAAAAAAATATTTTTTTTTTTTTTTCTGAAAAATTTTATGATCTTTTTTATCTCAGCTGCTACCAGTGTCAAACTCTCCTTGGTGGAACATATGAGACATCTCCGACTCGCTAGAACACTTGTCTCTCTTCACAAACCAAAAGCGCACAAAATGTCGATTGTTCTGCCCGAAATCGGGACCGAAAAAAGACGTCCTTCGTCTCCTCCTCCTCCAGCAGCAACTGGCCAGGCTCGCAAGGCCCCTGGAAAACCAAAGAAGAGGAAGGCCAAGAAGTTGAACCCAGAGCCAACGACTCCCATGGGTATTTTGTTGAACTACGAGATTGCAGAACTTTGCAAGGAGAATGGTTTGACGGAGGCCCAGATCAGCAACCCGCTCAACAAGATCCTCAACGACGAGGAGCTGAGGGCCAAGTACAACAGAACGGTTTCTAATGTCAAGGTTTTGCGCTATTCGTCCAATGGAGACGGTTTAGCCTTGATCCCGCACCCGGAAACTACCGACGGCAAACAGATTGCTGTGATTCCGTTCGCCATGCCGGGAGACGAGGTGACCATAAAGGTGTTCATGACAAAACACACGCACGTTGAGACGGATCTGCTGTCGATCGACGTTGCCTCGCCTCAAAGAAACGACTCGCTCATCAAGTGCAAGTATTTTGGTGTTTGTTCGGGATGTCAATACCAGCAGATCGAGTATGAGGATCAGTTGGTTTTCAAGCAGAAGACTGTGGAAAATGCTTACAGATTCTTTGCTCCTCGTCTGACGGCGATGGGTAAACTTCCTGTCATTGGATCCACCGTCAGCAGTCCACTGCAATTTGGATACCGCACAAAACTGACTCCACACTACCAATTCAACAAGTTTTCGAAGGAAAAGGTCCCAAATATCGGGTTTGGGGCTAAGGGAAGACCGACCTGGAGAGACGTTCCAACCAGAGAATATCCAGGAGAGGTGATGGATATTGAAGATTGCATTATTGGCACACAGATCATCAGAAAGGGGATGAAGAACGAGAGAGAACGGCTGAGAAGAGAGCTTGAGGCCGACGAAAAGAAGCACAACAAGGGTGCAACTGTTTTGTTGAGAGAGGACACGAAGCGCAAGGACTCTGCGGCGGATGAGACTGTTTTCAGAGACTCTTTGATTGGCTCCAAGGACGAAAACGGAACCATTACGACTCTTGAGACGGAGAGTTCCGTCAAGACCTGTGTGACAGACAACAATGCTATAGTCAGCGAGTATGTTGGCGATCTTCGCTTTGATTTCGTGGCCAACGAGTTCTTCCAGAACAACAACTCGATTCTTCCGAAGGTTCTGGACTACGTCAAATCGAATCTTTCTTTGGACGACTCGGACGAGAACTATCTGGTGGATGCGTATTGCGGATCGGGGCTGTTTTCGATTGCGTCCGCGTCGTCGGTTACCAAGTCGTTGGGAGTGGAAATTTCGGCCCATTCGATCAAATTTGCAAAGAAAAACGTCGAGTTGAACGGAATCAAAAACTGTGAGTTTTTGGAAGGAAAGGCTGAAAAATTGTTTGAAAAAATCGATTTTCCAAAGGACAAAACTTCGGTGATTTTGGATCCACCTAGAAAAGGCTGTGATGACGTGTTTTTGAGACAGTTGAGCGACTTTTATCCAAGAACCATCGTGTATGTTTCGTGCAATGTGCATTCGCAAGCCAGAGACTTGGAATATTTCATCAACGAAACCGAAAACGGAGCCAAGTACGAGGTGGTGAGTATTCGGGGATTCGATTTCTTCCCGCAAACACACCACGTGGAGGGCGTGGCCGTCCTCAGACGCAAAGTCTGATTTTGTGCAGTTCGGGCACTATTAATTAATCAAATTCAAAGATTGTTCCATTTCCCATATGGACGAAATGCCAAATTGTAGACATTTAAATTCGCCAAGTTCAGTCCCGAAACATTCACACATTCATCACACTACTTCTACAACAAACCTGAAAAAGAATTGAGCTCGCTTGACCTAAGGACCGAGTTCGTCATATCGACCAACTCGGTTACTCGCTTAGCTGCTCGCGTTACTCATTGATAAAAACATATCGACCTTAAGCCTTGAAACAGCACAACTAATATACAGTCGGAAACACTAATCAACAAAAAAAACACAGACAACGAAAAGATACCGTGTGACAAACAAATCCGACCACGTCAACTGTCTAAGCTTGGGTCTTCAAGTACTCGCTCTTTTCCAGTTCGTATCTCTTCTTGTCTGCCTCAGCCTTGGCCTCGTATGGGGCCTTTCCGGCATCATCAAGAGACTTCCATCTCTCACCGAGCAGCTTACCGATCTGACCAAAAGCGATACCTGGGTTCTCGGCTCTAACAATGTCTCTTTGCTCGTTGGCAAAGAACATGTATGCAGAGAGCGATCTCTTTGGTGCGTTTGGGTCCTTCTTCTTTCTGGTGGTTCTCTTAGCAGCCATTTTTGTCTAGTTTGTGGTTAGTAAACAGGTGACAGGTAATAAACAGTGAACTAGGGAGAGTCTAGTGTTTATATTGCGCAGACTGCTGTACGCGGTGCTTCTGCTTGACGCGCGGCGAATTTTTCCCTCCTCGAACCGTGTTTCTGCCAATCTTGATCATGGCACCACACCTCACGCCACTCAGAAAAACTTTTTTTCCGCCCAAAAGGGAAATGGCAGTAAGGGTTGGCATCCAGCAAGGAGACAAAAAAAAGGGTATTTGTGGATACCCCACGGCAAATTTTGGTCATGTTTGAGCCGAACTAGAAAGGATGAGGAGACTTGGGAATTGGGCAACATAGACCTTAAACAACACTGTAAATGCTGGGTTGGGCAGCTTTTTCGATTAAAACGGATAATCCCCATCTGCAGAATTTTTTGCAAACATTGTTTACCCCATACCAGTCTCTCTTCACCATGTCTCCCTTCACGTCAGTCCGACCAACTCAATGGCAACTCAACACGCAAACAGTGTCCAACGCATTGTAACCCGTTCCATTTGCCTGCGTTGGCACAAATAAAAATTGCCGGTTCCACTAAACTTCCGTAGATTCCAATGTGACTGATTATTTACTTACTATGCAAGTTGATAACGCTAATAAATTTTGCTAGCAGATTTTAGGGGAGAAACTTGGTAGTAGTAAATTTGCCAAACAAAATTTGCCCTACAAAAATGCTCTATATGAGTGTCTGTACGCACTGCAAGAAATAACTAACTGGTGAGGAGTTGGGTGGCTGAGCGGCGGCCGGGTAACCTGGGTGAGCGCGAGGAAAACAGCGAAAACTGCGAGTTTCGTACATTCCACAAAGAAATTCTCGTGCAGAAAGGACGCGATTTTCGCGAATTTCAGTCTGGGGTCAGATTTTCGAAAGTTACCCGGCTATGACAGGGCACTGAGCCGGACTTGATCCTGGTCCGAACAATGTCTGGCTCCATCCATGTTCGAATCACGTATTTATTATACATGTTAGTTTATTCATAAACTCTCACCTTGTTCGAGTCTGATTATCAAACCAATAAAAAGTTTAAACATATAAAGATCACAAGACCCATCACATCAAAACTCTACCAAATTTAGAACCAGTCCTTGGAGCCGCCGTTGTATTCGGTGGCACCAGGATATTGGTACTGGTTCTGGTAGTATGGATACACACCTGCAGTAGATCCGACAGATCCGGTAGCACCAGCCACACCAGGGATCTGGGATCCGGAAGCGAGTCCTGTGGCAGCAGCAGAAGGAGTACCAGCCTGTGCAGTAGCAGTCTGGGTAATTCCCTGAGCTGGCGAGTACTGTGGTTGGTATTGAGCATATTGCTGTTGCATCAGAACGGCTGGGTTCACCTGCTGTTGAGCCTGAGCAGAGGCAGCGGCCGACTGAGAACCGGCCTCCTCCTCGTTTCCGTTGGTCTGCGAACCGTTGTTACCTTGTTGGTATTGGTTGTAGATCTTGTTCTGGAAAGACGAGTTGGCAAACGAGTTCTGTTGCTGCTGTGGAGCAGCCTGGTTTGGCGACTGTTGCGACTGGTAGTTCATGTAGAACTGGTTGGCAGCAGGGTTGTATTGGGAGTAGAATGGCAAGTAGTAGTTGAAGTATGGGTGGTACGATGCTGGAACACCCATCATTGGGTTGCTGATACCTGGAGCAACACCTCCGGCAACCTGAGCAGCAGCGGCTGCGGCAGCGGCCTGCGCCTGGGCCAAAGCCTGGGCCTGAGCTGCGGCCTGAGCTTGCGAAGAGGAGCCAGAAGAGGAGTTTTGAGCATTAGATGATGATTGGTTAGGAGCGACAGGGTTGGCAACTGGAGACTGCGAGTTCAAGTCCTGGCCGTTGGAGGAAGAGCCTGGCAACGACGAGGATTGTTGCTGTTGCAGCTGTTGCTGTTGCAGAAGCTGCTGTTGGTTGAACAACTGATGGTACTGTTGTTGATCATACACCGATTGGCCGTTGTTTCTTGGTGATTGAAGGTAGCTGTTCAGCTCTCCAAGACCGCCGTAGTAGTTGTTTGCTCCTTCGTAGGACTTCTGTTGCTGCTGGTAGTTGTTGTAGTTGTTGTAGTTGTTTCTGTTGTAGTTGTTTCTGCTGTTGTACTGTTGCTGGTGGTGAGGACGTTGTTGTTGTTGAGGTTGTTGAGATTGTTGAGATTGAGTTGGCTGAGCTGGTTGCTGTTGAGCTTCCTGCGAAGCAGTCTCCTCTTCTTCCTTGTCGTTCAAGCTCATAGAACCAAAAGAAATGCCGTCAACAGAGCCGAGCTGGGCAGCAGACGATGGCAGCACAACGGCAGCCTCTTGCTGCGCTTTCTTTTGCACTTTCTGGTCGGCAATTGGAGCCTCAGCAGCAGCAGCAGCCTCCTCAGTAGGAGCGGCAGTCTCGGCAACTGGGACAGGCTCAGCAGCTGGAGCGGACTTTGGCTTGGAAGCCTCGGTCTCAGTCTTCTCGGCAACTTCTTGCTTCACTTCCTCCTTCTTTGGTGCTGGTTTCTTCACAACCTTAGGCTTTGGAGCCACCACAGCAGCCCAACTCAGAGGTTTAGCAGCAGCAGGGGCAGGGGTAGCAGCAGAAGCTTCTTTCTTCTTTGGCTGTTCCTTTGGCTGTTCCTTTGGCTGTTCCTTTGGTTGCTCCTTTGGTTGCTCCTTGGCAATTGGCTCCGCGGTCGTTTCGGTCTTTGGCTCTGAAACCTCTTCCGACTTTGGTTGTGCGGCTTCCGGCTCCTGTTTCTTTGGAGCTGGCTTGTGCGCCAGTGCGCTGGCCCACGAAGAGCCCTCGGTAGTCACAGCAGAGGATGAAGCCGTAGCGGAAGCGGTTGCGGAAGCGGTAGATGTCTGGGAGGAAGGTGCACTCTTTGCAGGCTTCAGGGATGGGGCTGGTGTTGCCTGTTCCTTCTGTCTGTGCGCTTGTTTATGCTGGTGTTTTGGATTGCTGAATCTATTCTGCTGGTGTGGAGGTCCTCTGTGGTCCTTCTTGCCGTTCGTCTGCTGTTGCACAGATGTTTGTGGCTGTTGATGGTGATGCGAGTCATTCTGCTCCTCCGATTGCAGCTGCGTTTTCTTTTTCTCTTCCTTTTTCACCACTTGGTCCCACTTGTGGATCTTACCGGTCAGTATACCTTCTGAAATTTCTGTTATGTCGACGTTGGCAATCTCTTCTTGGATCATCACAAAGTCTTGCAACGTCCAGTCTGGGAAAAACTCCGTCAAAGTGACGAACTTCTGCTTCAACTCGGCTGAAAGACCGTTTCCGCCACTTTGGCTGTTGTTATATCTCTTGGAATTGTTTCTGAATTTCGAGCTGCCGCCTCTCCGGCCGCCGTGTTCCGTAGACCCGGAACCGGAGGCTGCTGTCTCCACCTGCTCCGACATCTTACTGTGTTATGAGGTGTGTTATGTGTTGTGATGTTGCGGTTTTGGCCTTCAAATCAATAAATTTCTCCCTAGTGGCGCTCACTGTTTGCTTGTCTAAACTCCAGCCGTAAAAAAAGAACCCAAAAACCTTTGCTATCGCTGCTCAATCAGGCACGGATTTCTTTCTCACTGATGCTGTGTGATGTTATCTCCAAAATGGCGTTCAATGTACCCACTAAGTTGGTAAAAATTTAGTCAAATTAGTAACCTGTGTCACCTTCCACTGCCAACTTGAACACCAAAATTGCCATCAACCGTCCAACGCTCAAAATTGAAAAATTCGTCGAAAAAAAATGGCGTTTTCGGCGGTACACGACCCTTCAAAAAAAATAATCATCACAGAAACTCTTGCACAGCCAGAGTCAGACCACCGTGGCCCCATACAAGACAAGACAAGACAATACAATACTCAAAATCAATCAATCCATAAAGCTTCACTTATAAACTACCTGAAACTCTTGGCACCCGCAGATCCTCCTTACAATTGGCCGGCAGTGTGGAAAATGTTCAAAGCCTCAGTGATTCTCTTGGACATGGTTTTTTCACCCTCTCTAACCCAGACTCTTGGGTCGAAGAACTTCTTGTTTGGCTTGTCGGCACCGTCTGGGTTACCAACCATCGAGGAGATGTAGTCCTTCTTGTTCAGAACGTAGTCTCTGATACCGGTGAGGTAAGCGTACTGACAGTCAGTGTCGAGGTTAACCTTGACAACACCAGCCTTGATAGCAGTGTCAAACTCCTCTTGGGTAGAACCGGAACCACCGTGGAAGACCAAGAACAATGGCTTCTTGGAGTCGGTACCAATCTTCTTGGCAGCGTAAGCTTGGTGCTCACCCAGGATCGAAGGTCTCAAGACAACGTTACCTGGCTTGTAGACACCGTGCACGTTACCAAACGCAGCAGCAATCGAAAAGTTTGGCGAGATTGGAGACAGAGCCTCGTAGACGGCGTACACAGTCTCTGGCTTGGTGTAAAGCAGCTCCTTGTCGGCGTTCTCGTTGTTGACACCGTCTTCCTCACCACCGGTGATACCGATCTCCATCTCGAGCCATTGGTCCAACTTGGCCATTCTCTTGAAATACTTCACACAGGTGGCAATGTTCTCGTCGTCGGTCTCCTCGGACAGATCCAGCATGTGGGACGAGAACAATGGCTCTCCGTGCTCCTTGTAGTAAGCCTCGTCAGCCTCAAGCATTCCGTCGAACCATGGCAGCAACTTAGCAGCACAGTGGTCAGTGTGGAGAACAACCGGGATTCCATAAGCTGGGGCAATTGCTCTGATGTAGTGAGCAGCAGCAACGGCACCGGCAATGGATGCCTTTTGTCCCTCGTTGCTCACACCCTTACCAGCAAAGTAAGCAGCACCACCCTGGGAAGTTTGCAAGATGATTGGAGACTTGTTGTCTCTGGCAGCTTCCAGAGCGGCCACAACGGTGGACGAAGAGGTCACGTTAATTGCTGGGATGGCAAAGCCCTTTTCTTGAGCGTACAAGAAGAGATTTCTGACATCGTCTCCGACAATCACACCGGTCTTTCTTTTCAGGAAATCTAAAGTCATCTTTGGTATTAAACGGTTAACTTTTGGTAGTTGTGTTGGGAAAAAGACTATTAAATTATTTTAATGCAAACAGCAGGGAAAGCAAGCCAGATATATATATATATATATGCCAAGTAGAGTTGCTTGGTTTTTTTATGTCAACGGCTCGAATCGAAATGAGGAGACCCGTTCGGGGTTGTAGATCATGGACAGATATTCGCGAACAAAAAAACTCCGGGTCTCACTGGAGCGGAGAGTGACCGGAAATGAGGGGTGTCTGGTTCTCAGGGCTACGAAGGCAAGGCAGACAGGTGTGTGTGCATGGTACGACGGAGTTGGCAAAGTGGTGTGTTCAACAAAACCAGAACATTTACAGCAATTGCACACGCAATTGCACACGCAAGTTCCTTCTCCCGTAGTCTATTTTCCCCCTTGCTAGTCTCTGCCTGCCGAGAAGGGCCCGGGAACTTTTTTCTCAGAAGCCCCATTCCGAAAAATGTTGCACGTAGGCGCGTCCGGAAACCACACCGGGACATACCACCGGGACTTTTCAGTGTTCTGCGCGCCCGAGCGGAGGCTTGGATGTCCGCTTTCGTGTGACACTCAAAACCTGTCTTAGCGGGCAGGCGCGGACGCCGGTGTCGTCAGAGAGCGCATCGACCCACATAATTAATCCGGCCACCATATGTTGCTGACGCGGTTTTTCCGAAGTTGTAAAGCTATGTATGTCTGTGAACTCCATTATGCTATGTACGCATGATGTAACAAATGATAAAAAAAGCTGAGATTATGTAATCGTATCCAGGGGCGCACGCCAGACATTAAAGCCGCTCTCACTTCTCGAAAACTAACCTTCTCACTTCGTTAGTCTCCCTGATCAACTGAATCAGCTGGTGGGCCAGAATGAAGCTGGTATACCCCGATCCACGAGTCTTTGCATTATCACCATCCTTGAGAGCCATCAACTTTTCCTTGAGATTGTTGAACTGGAAGCCGTCCTCACTCTGATAGTTTAAAGGGTTGATCTCGATCACAGACGTAGTCTCGGGCAGATACAGATCGCCGGAATCGATGATGAATCCCAGCAGATTGCTGTAAGTCTTCCGGTTTTTGATTAGCTCAACAACAAGTTGACTGGTTCTCTCGTAGTTGTCTAGCTCCAGAATTCCAACGTCCACAACGACTTTCAACTTCTGTCCCGAATCTTCGAGGTTGTTGGAAAACATACTTAGTTGTCTTGCAAAGTTCTCAAACTCCTTTTCTCCATCTGCCGATGCTGGAATTGTCACGACGAGAAAAGTGTCGTCATTACCCGTGGTCTCCACCTGTGCGACCGATCCGTTTTTCGTGATTGTGAGGAAACTGTGCGGGAACTTAGAGGCATACAATGCCTCTTTTCCTTTGGACAGCTTAAATTCACTACATTCGCCAATTTGGAAACCACAGGGATACGAAATCCCGGACACAAGTTCTCTGTGCAGCTGGCTTTCCAGAAACGAGGAGTCGACCAACCCTAAACAGCACAAGTCGGAAAAGTATTGTGGAGAGATCGTGTTGGAAAGACTCACGGTGATTGGACAGTACTGGGCCAACTCGTGCAGTAAAGTTCGATACAAAGGCAGTCCGAAGTGTACTTCTTTGGTGGATCTGATAGGGTGCAATGTAGAGTCATTTGTGGTTGCATTTGCCCTCATTGCCAGCAAGATGGAGGCAGAGGGATCTACAAAAGATCCCTCCACTTCGCTCTTTTCGTTGTACAAGCGATAGAGATTGTTGTTGAGCTCTGTTGTAACGGGATCCTCTTCCTGGTCCTTTGCAGAAACATGATAAGTTCTTTTTCCCGAGATCTTGGAGATCCACTGGGCGCAAAACTTGGACTGAACCGGGTCTTTGACCGAAGAAGGACCAGTTATGATCAGCAATTTGTGGAACTCCTCTGAGTCCTTATGGCCAGTGGTTGATTCTGGGGACATCAGTCGATTGACAGACTCTCTGTACATCAGCACTTTTTCGGTCAAAATGTCGCTGATGGGGAACAGATAGTTCTGCAAAACCTCGGGCTGCGCAACGGCCATGATTCCATGTTCTAGATTATGTATTAGTCTTAATAATCCAGCGATTATGAGCTCATCTCACGTACCCTTTAGCATCAGTCCAGAGGAAGAGCTCGAAGTGGGAGGGTTGAAGTCGCTAGCGGTAGTGCCATAGTCCCACTGCGGTATCTCGCGGTGGTTCTCCAGACTCTTGACCATCTCAACAATCTCAAATTCTCAAATAAGCAATGACTGGTGTACGTCTGGGAGTACCGATATCGCCTAAGAGGGAAATGTATTCTGAAAGAGGGATAAAAAAAGACGCCAGTGGTGAGCGATCCCTCGCAGGTTAAAAAAAATTACATCTCTACACCGGTTCGAAAACCACGTATGGAAAAACATTAAAGGATAAAAAAATGCACTTCATGGGTATGTATGTATATATTGAGTTGATACAACTTGCCTTACGTCCCCCAACTCTCCACAACTCTCTGGAAATGCAGAAAAAGTCAATCTCACTCATAGCAAAGGTGGATAACAACGTGGAGCTCATGCTTCAGCGGTTTCACGACATAATAGAGCTCTCGTCCGTTATGGACAAGTCGCAAGAGACTCTGGCGGTGGAGTCTCTCCAAATCGAGTCGAATGCATCAACAATCATTAGATTGGCCGAAGAATTGCTCACAATTACAAGAACACTGAAGGAGTCATGGATTTTGGGTCAAGTTTCAATGGTCCCGGAGGAGGACGATGAAGATTTACCATCAAAGAAAGATGTCGCTCTGTACAGAAAAATCAACGAACTGCTGGAGAGGGTCAGTGGAGTGACATCCAATCAGCAATCCGAGAAAGCCAATTAAAGAAAACAATAAATGGTATCATTCAGTCATACAAAGAACAGCCGGTACGAGCTAGCACAACTACTTCTCGTTGTCCAAAACGTACCTACCCGCGATTTTACCCTGTTCCATCAGCTCGTACACTTTTGGGAGCTGCGAGAGACCCAAAACCTTGAACGGAGAGTTCACAAGGCCTCTGGTGAAAAAGTCGATGGCCTCATCAGTGTCCTGCCGGTTACCCACATACGACCCTCTGATCTGAATTGACCTGAGCACGTGATCAAACACTTGTGACTCGCAGACAGCGTTTGCTGGCAAACCAACCAGGACAACTTTGCCCAGAGTACGCACGTACTTGCACGACTCGCTCATTGCTGTTGGAGAAACGGACACGTTGATGACCCCGTGTGGTCCTCCGTTGGTTGCTTTCTGGATCGCAGCCACGACATCCTTTTCTTTGGCGAAGTCGATAAAGTGCTCAGCTCCGAGCTTTGTCGCCAGCTCGGCCTTGTCGTCGCCGGTATCAATTCCTAGAACTCTCAGGCCCATTGCCACCGCGTACTGAATGGCCAAGGATCCCAATCCTCCGCCAGCGCCCGAAATCGCGACCCATTGGCCCGGCCTTCTGGTGTTAGTATATGCTGATGATTTACAGACAACTTGGCGATACTCACCGTAATTCGGCAGTTTTGAGTGCCTTATAGACCGTCACACCGGCGCACAATATTGGTGCCACACCAGCAAGGTCTGCTCCCTTCGGAATTGGTGCAGCCTGGACGGCGTCGGCCGTGGCGTATTGTTGGAAGGTGCCGTCATGTGTGTAACCCGATAGGTCTGCATCGGGACAGTTTGGCTCTGCACCTGCCTTACAAAACTCGCAACCCATACAAGAGCCGTTGAGCCACTTGATTCCGGCGTAGTCTCCGACCTCAAAGTTTGTCACGTTGGATCCTTTTGCAACCACAACACCGGCACCTTCATGGCCTCCAACAAGTGGAAGTTTGGTATCCAATGGCCAGTCACCTTTCCACGCGTGCAGGTCCGTGTGACAAACACCGGAGTACTTCACGTTAACGAGGATTTCGTTCGATTTTGGGGTGGGGACTGGGATGTCCTTGTAATGCAAAGGGCCGCCATTCTTGTCAAACACCACTGCTTTTTGTGTCTTTGGGATAGTCATTATGGATGAAAATTGAGTTTACTTTCTCAATGAAACATATTTCTTAATCCTCAAATAAACAAGCTGCGGGCCACGGTATTTATACTGCATCATTGGTGTTCGGTGGTCTTCCCAACTGCTCCACCATTGGCCCTATATCAGCCCATGTAGGCTATTGGAGAGCAATCTAAAGAATAGTCATTCAGCTTGGTCTGAAAGACGGCGATGAGAGATCTTTTCCAAATTCAGAACAAAGTTCGCTCGTGTTTCGATTTCTGGAATGGTGTGATCTCCTCGAAAAGCAATCTTGACCACATTTATCACGACATACAGCGATCTTTCTGGCAAAAGCTGTCCCTGAAGCAATTTTTGTTGCTGGCTGGAATCCTTGATTTTCTACCCCCGCAAATATATATTTTTGCGTCGATTTGAGTCGATATGCGTCGGCCCCAAAATACGCATTTGCGCTCCCAATTTGGCCGAGGTTTTTTTTTCGATACTGGGAACATTTTACTAATTTGGAATTTTTCAATTTTCTTATCTCTGCCAGTAACTACGGTCGGAATTCACAAAATTATTGAATTAAAATCCAAGAAAACCAAAATAAAGATTGGTTCTGCGAATCATCTAATCTTTACACCCCAGATTTTGAGCTGGTTTTACCCTTGTGCCGACGTCCAAGGTTTTTGCCCCTACTGGTACACTCCTTTCCTTCTCTCTATCTGGTAGATGACGAATAAACGGCAATTTGAGGACACCCAAATTGAAAATCAATCGGAACCTCCCTCGAGGAAACAGGAAGATGCTAGTTCCTTACCAGTGAACGACGGAAAGCTTGATACCTCGAAGCTGCGAAGAACAAACCGCACTTCAAAGTCGTGCTACAGCTGCAAAAAACGCAAGGTGAAATGTAACTTCAAGATCCCATGCGATCGGTGTATAGCGAGAGATCGTGGGCATCTGTGCAGCAGGGAGCCCATAGTGGTGGATGGTCTTTTGATAAATGCGGGTGGAGAGCAAGAACTCAAGTTCTCGCAGGAAAATGAGGTTCTCAAAAAGAAGATCAAGGATCTCGAAGAGACTGTGTTGCGACTAGAAAAAGCGGCCAAAAAAAGAGAGAATGAAGGCATTCAAGATGAGGAAAGCATAGCGTCTATTGGTCGTCCATCTAAAGTGAAGAAGTTCGCCAACAGCAACCTAAGAATGAACAGAGAGGCAAACTTTTATCAAAAATGGGACAGTTATTCTGTGATTATCAGTCTGTTGAACAAGGGAATTTTAGAAAGACTACAGGAGGATGATGACAAGAATTTTGACATCAACACAGAAGAATGGTCTCGAATGAGTGGGAAATTTCAAAAGGACATGATTGAAAGTTTGCAAGACGAACTAGATCCCCGAGTGGAAGGCATAACCAAAATGATGAGCAAAAGTCTTTTGGTAAAAATCAAACACACCGACGAAAGGTCGGGAATTTGGAACCTTCAGCTGAGAATAATACGGAAAATTGGTAAAGCTGAGTCCGACTTGATTCTGGAAAGAGCGTATTTACTTTCGTTCCTGTATTGTCTTGATGTTGAGGCCTTCAAACGGGAGTACGAGGAGTATTGGCAAAACGACTCCGAGCCCGAGAAACACATTGGTCCGCTATACTCCAAGACTGTCAAAGACTACGTTTTTCTGTGTCAGTATTATAACCTTCTCTGCATTGGTCTGTATCACTCGGATGATCTTCTGCAGCAGAAGTTGGGCTTCACCGACGAGGAGTGGGACTTTTTCCCGCGAACTGTGTTTTCGTGCGGGCTAGAGGCCCTTTTTCGAAGCAGGTTCATGACGATCCCCAACATGAAGTTGATCCAATGTTTCTCGTTGATCAAGCTTACTGCGCATGCCTTGGGAGGAATTCATTTGCAAAATTGTCTCGTTGGTGTGATGGTGTACAGCTCACGTAAACTGGGTCTAGACCGAATTGACGTGTCGCCAGAGCATCTGTATGATGCCGATGTGCAGACGAAGTTGGAGTGCTGGTGGTCTCTGATTAACGCAGACTGGTACGAAGATCAATTCAGGTACTCTTTGATCCCAATGGACTCCTTTTGCAGTCCTATGCCACGGAAGTGGCTTGTGGAGGGTGAGATCATTTACTGGGACAACTACTATACGCTCTTCATTGCGGAACTCGTTCTGATCAAGAAGAAATACTATTTCGAGGATGCGGTCTCCAAGTCCGAGCTGACGCTTGAATCCTTGATCAAAGCAGATCTGGAACTCAAGGTTCTCGAGGTCAAGTGCACAAAGGATTTTGAAAACTATATGGATAACGAAAGGCTGAATTCCGACCCAAACTTCTCCGTTGTCATTGAATTCACCAAATTTCTTGTCGATTACATCATTCTTCATGAGAGACTCGATGTCAACAGCAAGATGTCCACTTTTATGGCCTATGATGACTGGACCCAAGACAAATATCAGATTTGCTACGACTGTGCAAAGACCATCATCGAGCAGTTTTCTTCGCAAGAAGTGCCCCAACTCTTCAAAAAGCTCTGGTTTATGTCGGAGATAGCAATCTCTGCCTCTGTTTTCTTGCTTGTTGATTGCATGCTTAACAAACAAATCGTAAGCTACCAAAAATCAACTATCAACTTGGTTCAAAAAGTTCTTCCCGTGCTGAGCTCGTATAAACAGGTGATGCGTCCAGCCGTCAGAGGTTTTTACGTGATACAAAAACTCATCAACCTGCTCGTTTCCGGCGATAAAGATGGCTACGCGCTGAACAACTTATTCAAAGCCAAACCCAACAAAGCTTCCTATCACTCCCCAGATTTTGTCATCAAGACCAATCACTATTCAACCTCCTCAGCGCTTGGGAACTATCGCGCTTATGAACCCCAGCAGCTCATGTTCATCAACCACACATCAGACGAGATTCTTGCAGCAAATAAACCTGCAAATCGCCCGCATCTAAAGACTTCGAAGTCTCTAAACGATACTTCAACACTCCCAAACCAAATCACACACTCGCTATATCAATACAACAAAGAGAAACAAGCCCAAGCGGTTGACAACTTCATTGATATGGGTCTTTCCGCTTCTCCAAGCTCGCAATCACCCTTATATCTCAAACCGCAGACTCCAGAAACCACTCGGCCCTACGACAATAATGTCACCTCGTTGCACAATGCCATTTTAGACATTCTTGGAGACAACGGTTGGGACAATTTCCTTGGAACTATCGATGATTTATCTATGACTTTCGACGTTTAAGTACTACACTACACTAATACATCAAAAAAGCAGCAAATTAAGTTTCTCCAAAGATAGATAAACAGGAGTGAGTAACTTGAAAAAAAAAGTGCAAAAAAAATAAATGGTTCCTAGCAGGATCGAACTGCTGATCCCCGCGTTATTAGCACGATGCCTTAACCAACTGGGCCAAGGAACCATTATTGGATTATTGGTTGAGATTCGCTGTATATCCAGTTAACATCTAGTGGTTAGTGCTGAAGCACGCCTTTGCTTAAGTGTCCGATTAGCTTCTGGTTGAGAGCTACTGCAACAATAATCTACCCGAAACAGTCAAGTATCAACGTCTTCTGATTTGTTGCTCTGTTTGCGGTCGAACTAGAAAGTTTCCAACAGATTCAATTAGTAGTATTTAATTTCATACTATTTCTAAATTTCATTACCTTCAACAAATATAAACAGATTCTCAAGATATTCTTTTTTGAAGGGCCATGACATCATCGATCTTGTTAAGCGCCAACTCCAGCAAATCCTTTCTCTCCTGCAATTCGATGTGTCGTTTGATCTTCGGATCCTCTTTGGCAAACTGTTCAATTTGCTCTGGAGTCAATCCCGACCCAAGCTTCTTCTCCAGCTCCCTAGGGAAACTGTAATAGAAATCACTCAATAGCTCAACATTCAAAAACAAAATAGCGGTCTGTGTTAGCTTCTCGGCAACAACATCCATGAACACTTCAGGGCATTTGTACTTGTTTTCCTTGGTCTTGCAGCCTGAAGACTGCAGAAATTTCAGTCTCATAGCCAACAGATTGGCTCTGTCTTTCAAAAACATGGCTTCCCTACCACGCAAAAGTAGTCCAGGACTGAACCCGAGATTCTCACGAGCCAGATTTTCCCCAACTTTGTTATGTTCGTTCTCCAAGTATGTTGTGATTTGCTTCAACTTGTTTCCTCCCAGTGTTTTCTTCAGCTCATTATAAGCAGCATTGCACTGCTTCAATTCCTCTTTCAGCAAAACAGTAGCATGTTGCCTACTCAAGCTCCATTCGCGGTCATCGACCTCGATTTCATATTTATAAGGTTTGATGCAATTCTCCACTTGGTCCGCGGTAGAGTTGTAGCGCGAGGTCAAGACAGAAACAGCCGCATCTTTGATAGCATCTTTGATCATAGGGTGAGATCTCAGCTCCGTGTTATCGACCAAAACACTGATCTCAGTGAGAATCGCATCCGTCACCAAAGTTGTGGCGAGTCTTCCAACACCAAGTTTAGTCAAACTAGCCGTTGCAATATCAAGTTTCCTATGCCAGTAACTATCATTTGGAGAGGCGTGGGCGAGTTCTTCAAGCGGAGGCTCAGCATTGGATTCTTTCAGAGATTTGCTGTTTGTAGGAGGCTTGTTCCAGTATCTTAGAGCAATCAGGTCAAGTACTTTCTGATCCAACTCGCTTCGGAGAAGAGATCGAAGCTCTGGCCGGCCGAACTTTTCGCTGAACTCTTTTATAGCGAGTTTCAGATTGTCTATCGTCTGAGCCATGTACTTCTCACTGGTGAGATCGCGGTCGTTGAACTCTACCTTGTACTTGTAGCTGGTTTCTTCCAGCTCGTTGGAAACTAGCAATTGCATTGGTTTCAACGAGGTTGCCATCGATCTTTCCAAAACTTTCATCAGCTTCTTCTTCAAAAGTTTCGTTCCCACAGTGGTGCCAACAAAGGAATCCTTGTGCTCTTTGAAATAAGACCTCTCGAAGTTCAATTGCGCGATATGAGCCTGAGCACCTGTTTTCCTTCTAAAAAGAGAAGCAGATGGAGGGGATCTGGTGATCACTCCCACGTATCCCATTTTCAAAGGGTACTTCCTGTTTGTAAGCATTTTCCTTGCAGATTCGGGGTCAATCAGGTCCATCTTTGTAATCACACCGATGGTTCTTTCTCCCTTAGGGTCAGCCTTCTTGGCAGCTCTCAAGGCAGACGAGTTAGCCAAATCAACATCAGCTGCGCTGATCGCCAAAATGATGTTTGGCTCTTCCAGGTACCTATCACAAAGCTCCCTAATCTTGTTTTTGAGAGTGATTGGCTGGTCCGCAGCTTCAATCTGTATGTAACCAGGCAGGTCAACGAGCGAAAGATCTGGGACCTTTGGAGATCTAATGGTAAGCTGGATGGCATCATTTGAAACGGCTTCTGATTCAGGAACTGCCATATTCAAATCAAACAAGATCTTCTGAACTTGCTGGAAATCTGTCATATTGAACATCTTCAAAGCAGGAAACTCGGCGACTTCTGCTGCTAACGAGTTATCGTTAACCAGAGTTAACTCAATAGGTCTTCTCGTCACCATATTAGAGCCTTTAGGGAGGAATTCTTGCCCTACAATTGATTCCAAGACCGATGACTTTCCCGAGCTTTGCGAACCAATCACAACAATTGAAGGCAACTTGAGCGCGTTTGAGCCTCCAACGTTCAACAATATACTTCTGATTTCAATCATTTGTCTCGTCAGATTAAGCATTGCGTCGTCAGTATTATCAATCGTGTTTTCGTCCTCATCATCGTCATTGTCGTCATCTAATTCTTCCTCATCATCCTCTTGGTCTTGGTCCTCCGCCTGATCATCATCTTTCGAAAAACCTATTGCTGCTGCTGCGCCTGACCCCCCCAGTGCGACACCACCAGCTCCCCCGTCATCACCCCCGTTGCCCCCTCCACCGGATTCACTTCCACCTTCAAAAACACCACTGAAAAATCCCCCTACACCATCTGCAAGATTTCCTGCAAGGTCTCGAACCTTCTCCAGTTGTGATTGAGTGTATGTACTCGCTTGATCAACTTTGTACACGACGTAAGATCCTGCAGCAGCAAGACCACCACCAACATATGCGGGAACCTTGACCACTCTTGTGGCAATTCTTCCAATGTCAAAGACTGAAAATTGCCTGTTGCGAGGTAGACTCAGAGAAGAGACATTTCTTGTTTTGAGTGGAGATCTCTGGAGCTGTGTGAATATCCACCGCTGTTGGTTGCTGAAAGTGGAAAAACATTTGTGTCGCAAAACAACCGACACTATAAGATTGGTAGCATGAAGTTTTCTTCCCAGAGGAACAGCCTTGAAACTGAGTAATGGCTTAGCAGTAAACATTGAACTAATGAAAATGACTGAACATTATCCGTCAAAGGTTGAGTCGGCTGAGATGAGGGAAAAAATGTATAAATATTGTCAAGAGATTTGATGTCTGACCGGTAACAATTTGACCGTGGGATTTCTCGATTGTGCACAGACGTGAACAAATTACAGCTGAGGTGATTCTAGCTAAAAAGTTGAATCATATCCATATTTGTTGTATTTGTTTGCCCTCACAAAAAATTAACTTTTTATTTCCAAAAATTATCCGGTTTTGAGAGGCTTATCTGAATCCTCTTTTAAGAGGTGTCTTAGTGACACTAAAATATTGCAAAAATGATTCTCATTTACATGTTCTATAGAGAGAAATACAGCCCAATCCAAATCAGTGTCTCCGTAAGAGTTTTCTTCTTCAATGGTTTTTGAGCCAATCGAGATGTTCTCTAAACTTTCCTTGACAAAACTCTTCTCTTTTCTCTGGAGTGCTCAATTGTTCACGGCCTTTAGTGTAGCCTAGCTCGACCTTGTGGTAGCACAGATAATCCCACATAACCTTCCAGAACTCGTACTCGTAGTTACCTTTGATCTGGTCGGAACCAAACATCTTGATGTGGTCGTTATCACGAACAACGAAACCGTTCAGTAACTCATCTGGATACAATTTCGGGAAGTTGCAGTGTGCAAAGAGAACGCTCATTCTGTTCGGATCATCCAGGAAGTTATCGATGACATGCGAATCAAACATTTCATCCGACTGTTTGTGAATCTCAATAAAGTCAAGGAAATTTTTGTGGTCTAGAATTGGATCGTATTGTAACATTCCAACCCCTCTATAGTTTCCGTTATCGAAAAATCCGTTCACTCCAACGTTCTTCTTCAACTGGTAAAATTTCTTTCCCAAAACCGTGGCTGCAGCAGGGAAAGTGTCTTTATCACCTTCTCCGGCCACACCTTGGGATAGGAGAGGATAGTAACCGTCTGGACCGTACGCGTTGTAGTAGAGCGATAGCAAGACAACGTCTGCATGGTGACTCTTGGAGATCAAAAGTTGTCCGGATTCAGTACTCTTGTCGGGAATCGCACCAAGTCTGTCGTGGAACGGAATTAAGTTCCGCGCGTCCTTTGGTCTCATCTCGTAGTGTTGTGATGGAGGAAGGTCCACCTGGCAATCTCTGACTCTCGTGGTTTCCACCTTGATGCCGGCAATGTCATAAAACTTGGGATTCGTAGATCTCTTCCAGAAATCTGGCCAGAAAACCATGTGTGTTTCGGTGAAAGGAGCTTCCTCAAACAATCTTGAAGTCACCGGAGCCACCGGAATGTTGTCACTGTCGAGAAGCAACAGATTATCGAACGACGACGCCAAAAGAGCCAATCCCTTGTACTGGTACTTGTTGATTTCAATTTCGTCCTCGTAGTTTTCTCCGAGCAAGTCCGTTAGATAAATGCACTTGGCTTGCAATCTAGGCAGATACTTCGAGCAAAACTCCTGCTCGTTGGCTCCCGCACGAGGCATGATCACCTCAACAGGCAGATCGCCTCCGTTAGACCGCATCAAGGTCAACGAAATCAAGGTCAACCAAGAGTAATCATCTCCACCAATCATAACAACACCATCGCCATGATAGAGCCCCTCAGGGAAAGTGAGTCCATCAAGTTGGTTCATAATTTTCGAGTGGCTCTCTTTGAAACTCTCGACAAATTCATCGCTCAAGATCAAAAACTCGCTCAAAATAGTCTCTGTGAGCATGGAATGGTCCAATGGAGATTCCCCTCTGTTGGTCTTACGATCGGTATACTTCATGGAGGGCTTCACCGACGAGATCATCTTGAAAATGGCCTTGATAACCAATGCTCTGTTCTTCTCGTAATCCTCATAGGAGATTTTGCTGGCCTTATCGCCCAAACCAACGTACTCCAGAATGCTATGCGTAGCATTTTTAGCCTTGGAAAATGCAGACTCCTCCTCCACTTCATCCTCGTCCACCTTCAACCTTCCACTGGGCTCCGTTCCGTCCAGATCATCTCCATCACCACTAGAGCCTTTGGCAGGCTTTTTTGGCGGCTTTGGAGCCCCTTTGGCCAGCGAATCAAGAATCTCCTCGGGCCGCATGTCTAGTGTCTGGTTCGAGTTGGTGAGCATCTCAACAAACTTGGCATTTTTCCGTGCTTCCGCGCTCTGGGCACTGATAGTGTATAACAAGATCGCTGCAAGCAGACTCCCCAAGAGGAGAACGTAGTTGCGACGGAGTCTGAAACCAAGCAGCTGCATGGCTGACGGGAATGTTCTGTGCTTCTATCAACGATACCGGGACAAGTGTTCCGATAAGCCTTTCTTCTTGTTCTTTCTGTGTGCAGACTGTTTTGACCTGAAAGTTCTTCAAGCCTGGTATCGAAATCTGGCAGAAGACTTTCAAAAAAACAGCAAAAAAGAACTCCGAAAAGGGTTTATCAACTGCCTCTATGTTCCACGTCACGCTTCCTAGAGAATCGTGCCCCTGCGCTTGACTAGAACGATCAACGCAGTCCACATACCACCACTCAGACGTAGGGCTAAAAAAAACTATTTTTTGTTTTTCTCACACTGTGTACTTCCGGACGGATCTCCATTATTCCCGCCTTAACATGGTGGTAACAATAGGGCTTTACAAATCCGGACATGAAAAAAGACAATAAGGTAATACAGATGCAGCATTACACGCGTAGCGGATTACGTAACCACTGTGTGATGGAACCCTGGATCGACACTGAGAGCCCCAACTATCGCCAAATAGAGATTATGTGGGCCGTTTCTTTGGGCAGTGGTGTGCAGGATACTGCAATAAGGTTCTTGTGGGAGGAGCAACCAGTGTAATGTGTGGAGAAGGGCACGAGTATGGGCTCTGGAGATCGATGAGATCCGCGAGACAGCATTTGAGCTCTGCTGGATGAAAGTGGTCCAAGAAACGGCACAATCGTCCAAGACGTACAAGACCGTTTTGGGATAAAAATAACAGCACGTCCGGGTCAGTTGTACGCAACAATGTGCGGGAAAAATGTTGCATGCGCCTTACCAGCGGAAAACGAAGGGGTGCAAGAGGTAGTCTGTTTCGAAATTTGCAAAAGTCGTGTTCCCATCAAAGAGTGTATGGTGGCGTAACAGATTACACAATTGCGATTACGTAACTGATGGGATAAGTATGTTTTTGGAGCACGGGATTTTCAGTAGCTCTCTCGTGCCACCAATTGAAGCCAGACAGCATAAAACACGCATCAGAGACCACCCGCGGGTGTTCTCTCCACAAGAGTTCTCGAGATATGTTTATTGAACACGGTAGCTAAAAAAACATAGACTAATATAGCACACAAAGAGTTCGAAAACGCGACTTGCGTCCCGGTCAACTCGGTTGATAAAATGAGCAAAGTGCCAGAACAATAGATAATATAACAGAACAACAGACAAACCAAACTTTTCTTCTAATATGAGCCCTCTTTGTAAAGCCTTTTTTTTTCGAATAAGACGCAAATCCCCCTTTCCAACAATCTAGTTCATTTCATCGTCACTATCTTCAAACTCGTCGTCGTCGTTGAAATAGTACTGTAACCTGCTTGCAGAGGACCCACCGTCGTCATAGTAACCTGTGCTGGCCGTTCCAGGAGTCACGGTTCCGTTATAACCGTTGCGCATGTAGTGTTCAACCTCGTTGGATGGCGAGCTATTCATGGACACAAACGTGTTGTTTGCGCTTGGCGTTGAATCTCCTCCCAGGTACAGTTTGTATCCGTCAATTCCATGGCTGAGATTGTTGATGTCGAACGAAGAGTTTTTCTCTATCGAGCGATGAGCCACATTATTATCGCCGATCCATGTTCTCACATTCCCAATTGGCGTGAATTGGATGAAGCCACCTTCTGGATGATGGAATTTTGGGTATTCGGAGAGATCGAGGTTTTCTAGCGTCTGGGGTTGCGCGTGATTTTTGGCGTTCATCGAGGGAGACAACGACAACGACGTGGTCTGTTTCACTTTTTTCAGGCTATTTTCGTGATCGGAGTTTCTCCGTTTCGTCCGCGTTGGAGTCGAGCAACTGCTCACTCCTCCGTTCGTCAGTCGTTGCTGGTGATGGAGGTGCTGTTGTTGATTTTGATGTTGGTCTTGTTGTTTCTGTTCGCAATAATTCACCTGGTAGTGCGCCAGCATCGACGGCGACATTATTCCCGTGTCTCTCTGGTTCTGGTAGTACATTTTGCGCGCTCAATATCTGTAAAGATTAGCCTCTGTTCATCCAGCTCGTACGACGTGAATGATATAGATTGAAATAAAAAAAAAAAAATTAAAAAAATTAAAAAAATATTTAAGGTGAAAAATGAAAAATTATTCGGAAGCTCGCTAAAAAATTGTTCTGGCTCAGCAATCGAATTGACAGAACTGATGGGTACTAAATTTTACCAAACGAGTCAAAAGATGCTGCCAACGCGTTTTGTGTGACATTAGGCGTTTCAGACCGCGTTTGCCGCGCAGCGGCAAGCATGAACAGCTCCAGATGAGGAAACTTTAGTAATTCATTGCGACCTTGTCAGTTCAGGTGGTCTTTTCCTGTCTAGACCGCGCCCATTGGAGCGCAGCGCAGCGCAAACGAGTTCACGAGTGTAGTGTAGATGGAACCTGCCGAAAATCTCCGGCACAAGACATCCGTACACCAGGAAAATCAGTCTCTGCTCAAAATCGACAACTTCCTTGCACCGCGCGCGAATCCCTTGCCCTGCGGCTCCACCTAAGCCTGCAAATTTTAACCGTGAGAGGAGATTGCAACATGCAGCAATTATGATAGTTCACAAGCCCATCTCCATCAATAGTCACCTGCCATACACGAATACACATCCTCTTCCCAAATAGAGCGTCTGACAACAAAATTTTATTTGACTGTTGCGTCCCAAAATGGATCTTTCCAATCTTTCTTCCACCCTACCGTTGTCTCATCCCATAGATGATGATTCCATTGATCAGATCAACAAGGAGCTTTCCAACGAGTTCAAGCTGGGCGCGCGCTCCATCGCGGCACTTTATCGACTATCAAATGCCAAAACGTCGGTGTTGAAGGCCAAGGGCTATCTCAACTGTTTAAATGACCTGCTTTCGATCTTGGAGCATGACAACTCCGGATCTATTTCTACGTTAGACGATTTTAAAAGCATTCTGCTAACCAAAAGAGCCGAGCTTACGGGGAAAACGGCCACACATTCGCCGACTACAAACAACCAGTCCTCGCCCAATACCCCTGTTGCAGTCCATTCTCCGAATGCTGGCGCTGTCGCTGACCCTACGATAGGAACTCAGCCGACTCAATCGCAGCAACAGCCTCTACAGACGCACTTCGGCCACCAACAATCAGAAACCCCTACACCTCAAAACTTGCCACTTAATACGTCAGATAATTTTCAGATACCGACAGATTACAAGTTTGAAGGAGTGTGTACTCCTTCTGCATCGTCCAGCGCTGCGTCGCCATCGCCATTGCATTTTCCTCCTTCCAAGATACCTCTTTCTATACAGCACTCAAACGTCAAGCACCTGCACCACACAAGCAAATCTCCGCAAAATCTGAGTGTCAAGCTCGGGAAGCTGAAAGAATTGGGCCACCAGAAAGAAGAGGGGAACAAAGACAAAAAAGACGAGTCGTGTTCTGAAAACGACGACGACGACGAAATTGTCTACCTCAACGACTCAGACGAATCCATGTGTGTCGATGATGGCCTTAAAAGACGACTTCTTGACACGCGTCTTGGCACTAAAAAGCCCAAGACGTGAGACAGCTATTTCATTCTAGAGAATGTTTCCACTTTGCATCTTTTTTGTCTATACTTTTTATATAGCATTCCCCTAATTCACAGTCATTTTAATTGAAATGAGCCTCCAATTTCTTGATTGCGTCGGCATACCGTTTGCTTGCGCTGTAGGACCCGCTTTGTCTGCTCGACATGCTCTTGGAGACAGACTCGCTGAACACCATTCTGATGATGTTTTTGTATTCGTCCAGCGTGAACTTGTTCTTATCCGATTCGGACTTGATTCTCTCTAAAATGCCTTTGTCGGTGCTCTTGAAAAGCTCGAAATATGAGATTGATCTGGTGAAATCCACAGACTCCGGGTTCTCCATCACATTACGAAGCATCTGCTGGATCACACGGATATTCAAAAACATCTTGAGTATGCCGAAAGAGTTGATTTTAATTATCCGCGCCGATTCCACAACCAACAGACGGTCAATGAGATTAGGAATTCCACTGACAATCTCTTCCTTACCCTTGGTCCCCAAATACTGCTCCAAAATCTTTGTGCTGTCAACCATCCGTCTGTTCAAATCAATCACGCTTGGATCAATTTCCTCCGCCTCGTAAGGTGGCATCCAAGAGTTTTTGTCCAACATCTGAACAATGTACCAGATTGCTTTTGCCTTCAGATCGTATCTCAAAATCAGCTTAATTTGACTCGTAATGTTCTCCAGACTTCTCACAATCTGACTGAACTTTCCGACAGATTCACCGTTCAATGCCAGATAAGCCGATCCCACAACCTGGACTTTCACATCCTCTGGACGCTCCCACATGTTGTGTTTTTCCATAGCTGATATCCGCGGCGTTGGGCTGGCAACAGAGGTGGACGCCGCAACAGAAGCGTTCGTCAAAAGATGTGGATCCATGAACTGCCAGGTGTCTTTCAGTGACGTCATACTCGAAGGATCTGTAGGCAGAGGGTCAACTTCTCGTTTCGATTTGGGTAACCATCTCAGAGTCGCCTCCAAGCCGCTCAGAAGCTGTGTCAACGAAGAGAATCTCGAACTATCCAGAAGAGAATCTTCAGAGATCATGTTCGCTGTCTGGCTTCCGTATTTCAGAAGATGCTGCAGCTCTTCCTCAATCAAAACAGTAGACGGGGTATCTGAAGACATCATTCTGGTGGAAAGATCGAACAGTTCGTTGTCCCCAAGCCATCTGGACACCAGCTTTGTGCTCTCGGCGTGGATCAGCTGGGTTGGAACAAAGTCATCGAACATGGTCTTGAACTTTGCCACCATGTTGTTCATCAGCTTCAAAATGATGTAGACGTACGGTCCTCTAAAATAGAGGGAGGTGTTGAGCACTTCAAACAGGTTTTTGAAAAACTTCTCAAACGCAAATGCTCCTTGGAAGTCCGAGCCATTCTCACCTTTCCAGTTGGATTGATAAGCGTCTTCAAACTGAAATATAAGCGTGTTCTCTAGCTGAGTAAGGAAAATCACATTCATGAAGTTGTTGAAAAACTCTAGCGTCGTGTTCTGGTCATTCTCCTCGGGAAACGTGTATCTGGAGCTGCCTATGAAGAACAGGAAATTCTCAATAATAACGCTCATATTGAAAATATTAGGAGCAACCAGAACGTCTCTTTTGGCTCGATCACTCTCGATGAAAAGCGACTCATCTTTTCCAGTAGCTGCCGGCTGCCCAGCAAACATGTCCTTCATAACTTGCTGGACCTCGGATGAAGACAAAACACCTTCATCAAACGTAAGTTTAGCCAGCTGGAATATAGGCTCGGTTCCATCGGAAATGAAGTCCTTTGGAAGTCTGGTGAAAGGGAGGTTGTTGTTGACTTGTTTGTTGGTAGTCTCCACGTTGTCCAATAATTTCTCATCGACGATGTATGCAACAAGCACCGAACTGAGTTGTTTTTCTAGAGACCTCCATACCTGCAAGAAATCATACTGATTCCCGTTCAATTTCGAGATCTCCAACACAGCTCGGTGGCTCTGCAGAAGAAATATGCTTCGTCTAAACACCAAAGAGAAGAAGTCTTGCAGAATAGCCGCATTCATTCCGCTCAAAACTGCAAAATCAAATTCCAACAAGTTGGTTGATTTGGAAGGAGAGCCAGAGCTTGATAACTCAACCTGATCTGGATATTTGAGTCTAATCTCCTCCACTAATCTGTTGATTAACAGTCGAGTCTCGTCTTGTGAGCGCTCCACCAAGATTTCCAAGCAGACATCTAGTCTTCCTAACTCCCGCACAATTGATAGCAAGTCTTTGAGCATCTGGAATACCTGAACGTCGCTTCCGGGCCAAGCTCCGTCCTCCGAACCTTTCAAGTCTTCCAAAAACTGGAACAATGGGGCATTGATCGCTTTAGAGACATCATCAACATCTGTGGTAGACATATTCAATAATCTGGCTCTTGTCTGCTCGTCGTAAACCGACTTACTGGTTCCATCGAGCTTGAAATAAATCAGACCATTGAGTTCATCCACTATCGAGTCAAACAAAGTTTGTGACTGGACTTGCAAATACTGGTGAAGTGAAGACAATGAAGATATCTGCCACAAGCCGTACTGTTCGGCTAGTTTGAATGACGTCGTCACAAGCTCCTGGGCACTTTTGAAGTTCTTCTCCGCTATGTGATTGTCAATCGAGTCAATATTACTCTTCAACTCAACAATTTTCTCTAAGATCTCTATGACTTCACCGTTTTGACGCTGTTTGTGATTCAATTCCCTAATCGCCTCTGATGGAGCACTCATAAGTCCCACGGTTTCGCTCAACTCGGATCGGATCCGCTCCAGATTGGACTGCGATTCGGCAATCGTCTCCACCGTGATCCCGTAAGAGCCAATACTGTCATTAAAGGCCTCAAAATGCTCGTTCACCGCCAGTTTCAGAATATCCAAGAACTGACTCTTCATCTCCATGAACAACGGTTGTTTGTGCGCCATCCCAACGGAAGACGTGTCGAGAAGAGGCATCACAATCTCCAAAGGATTGCAATCCTGTCGCATTAATTCAGGCCATTCCTGCTTGATGTAATTCAAACAGCTTTCCAGCTCGTCCAGTGACTCCTCCATCTTGCAGTTCGACGCAAAATGAGCCGGTTGGTTCGCAGTCGGTAAACTCAGTCTTGTACTTGTTTGTATTTATTTTTAAAAGTTCGTTAGAAAAACTTACATCCTTGCACCAGATCATACCCCAGCTATTGTTTACAAATGCCGATCGATACCGCATGGAACTCAATGCATTCAATGCTTTATACGTCGTCGCTATTGAACTACATAATCAAAGCTTTGAGGCCCGTTCAGACCCCAAAGTCACTGGCTGCTATAAGTTTTCCAACACAGCTTCGAAGCCAGAAACACTAACTCCTCTAGCCTGCTCAACACCTGCATAGGTGATCACGCCGTCCTTAACAATCAGCGCATATCTCTTGGTTCTGAAAGGAACAAACTTGTCACCCTTGTTGGTCAGATCAAGTTTGGCGCTGAATTCACCCTGTGGATCACTGACAAACTTGACCAAACCCTCTTTGTTTCCGAGAGCCTTTCCCCATGCTGCAGTAATAAATGGATTGTCGGTGGTCAAGACCAAAACTTCATCGACACCCTTCTTCTTCAGCTCAGAGTAATTTTGGACAAACGCAGGAATGTGGTTCTCGGTACAGGTAGGGGTGAAAGCACCTGGTGCAGCAACGATGACCACGGTTTTACCAGGAATCAGTGTGGACAGGTCGAGATCGCCTGGAATGGCGATCGAGCAGATGTCAGCCTTTTCCGGGGTGAACGGAACGTATCCGAGTGGGACATCTGTTGGCAGCTTAGCTTCATGAGGTTAGTACGGAGATGTCCGAAAAAGGCGTTTTGAAGTTTCAATTAGAAAGCCAGTATAAACCACTTACATCCGACGATAGAGGACATTGTGATATATGGAGACAAAGTTTCGTAGACTTGTAGTTCTAAACTGACCGTTACTCCTTTTATAGTATAATGTGTGGCTTTTTGAAGCGACCGAGAATTCCACGCAATCAAATAAATGAGCGTAAAACCCGTGAAAATTGTCAAAGAGTTCTAGAAACAAGAGCCGCAAAGCCTCCGAGAATAAATATTTATCTTTAATTATTCTTATTTCAGCTTACTTTATCTTCAGAATAAATTTAGATTGATTTTCAACTTGGACGACCATAGTATATATACGTGATCTGAACCTTCGTGATCCAAATTCTATAGCTCCACCAACCTTCAAAATTTCAGGTCTTCTAGCCTATCAATGGCAGCCTTTGTCTTCATCGAAACCCTCGTACTCAACTCGTAATCGTCTCCTCCAAATGCCTGCGACTTTCTCAGCCACTCCTTGGACTCCTCCAAACCGTCAATACCGTTGTATTTCCAGCAGAAAAGAGCTTTCTCATACAAAGCAGTGGGGTACAACCAGGGGTTCTCTGTCAACTTCAAGAGTTTGTCTGAGATCGACACCTTTCCGGACTCCGTGATGTGGCTGATCACCTCCGAATCTAAAACCTCCTGTCCCTTGTCAATGTTTCCAAGTCTGCGCAACGAAATGGCCTGCAAGGTGTGTCTAATCATCGATTCTTCAGTTGTCTCTTTCAGCTTCACGTACGACTTGCTGGTCTCTGGGTTCACTAGATCCAGTTCTGGATCTCTGCAGACGTCTGCTGAGTATCCCAAGAGTTTGATCGCAAGCTTGAGTTGTTCCTCTGGCATCCTGTTGTAACCATTCCAGAAGTACATCAATTCATGGATCAGAGAGGTTCCGATCGAGTCAAGGAAGTCCAATCCTGTCTGCTGGTTCTTCTGAATCTGTTTGATCTTTCTCGAAATGAACTTCTCAAACGGTGGAATTTTGGAAGCGAACTTCTTTTTTCCAATCAATGAAGGGGCTGCTTTCAGATACTTTTCCGCGTTCTTCTTATAATAATCTTTCTTCGAGAAATCAACATCGTTTTTATCCGTATTCAGCCCGGTAACACACATCTTGTAGCACTCAAAGTAGCACGCACCAGCAAAGTATGTGTACAGGCAGTGTGAGTAAGAGTTGATGTTGATGAGCTCTAGGAATTCGTCACCGGCTCTTTCAAATCTGTGCAGGAAAACCAGAATCATAGCTCTGTCAAAGCCCAACAGGGCATCAACCTGCTTCATTTCACTCTTTTGTGCCGAATCCATCAGCTCGACTGCCTCTTCGAGTCGACCACGGCTTGCCAGCATCCTGGCTTCCTGCAACAGCCACAAATTGCTGTTCGGGAACAGAGCCCGAGCGTGTAACAAAGTGGAAATGAGCTTAGTTCCCGGATGCAGCAAGGTTGGTTCTCCATCTCCCATGGAGGCATGTTTTTCCAAATCCAGACGAGCCCGTGCTCTGTCTTTCTTTGACTTTGATGAGGTGTTGGTCTTGGATTTTTCCAGCAGATTTGACTTGATAGCCTGAACTCTTCTCAACTCTTCCGTTGAAGGAAGGTCAAAGTCAACATCTGTGAATTGGAAAGGACCATCGTAAAACACCAGTAAGGCTAACAACCCAAGACCTCCATGGATGTTCCTTTCTTTTGCCGCATTCCAGACCATTTTGAGACCCACCTCTCGAGAACCTTTGAATCCAACAACAGACAGAACTTTGCCAATTGCCGGAGGGATCAACGACAAAACCACCTGGAGAATTCCAAAGCAGAGGTTCACACCCGAGTGAATGAACTCATCCACGGTGGGAACGTCGCAATTTCCATAAGACATATTTGAATCCGCTGGTTCCGCCGTTGCCGCATCCTTGTCATTCTCGTCATTTTTTTGGAATCCCAAGTTTGTCCGCAAAACAGAAGAAACAGGCGGATTTCCAATGTGCTGGCCATCGATTCTGGCCTTGCGAATCTTGTACAACTTCTCCAACTTCTCGACAATCTCGTTGTCCTTCAGTTGTTGCTCGTTTGCCAGTGATGGAACATCCACAAACTTGCTGCCAGTCGAAGCTATGCTTGTGGTGGACGAGTCTGTATTCAAATCCAATGCTTTCAGTCCTCCCGTAATGCTTGAGCGCTCCATGCTCTTGCTGATCTCGTCCAGCGTGTGGTATGCACGTCTAAGTTTGAGCAAAGCTTTGGCACTTTCCACCATACTTTCGCTCAACAACATCAGCAACGCACTTAGCAGATTGGCCTCGGCATACGTCACTGCCCACTCGGTTCCTGGAGGATAGATCGAAGAGGTCTGGATTTTGTGCTTTTCAGCAAACGTCTTCTCTTTCCACGACATTGATTCCGCACTCACAAGAGTGTCATTGGCCTTCTTCATAGTGATAGACTCAAATCCCAAACAAGCCTCTATAAATTGAATCACGCCAAACGCCAGTTGCATCACTGCGGACTCGTTGTGGTCCTTCAGTAGCTCATATCCCTCTGGAGATCGATCATCCAGAACATAATCCATAGCTTTCAGAGCCTTTTCAAACTGCATCGCTTCTTTGATCACCCGATTCACCTTTTCGTCAGAGCTCATTTCTGAGCCCGAACCGCGAAGTCCCAATACCCGAAACATGTTGGTCTGTTATTGCTCTTCTTGATGATTTCCGTGGCCTCCGGAAATTTATGGATCTAGCAGTGGTGCACAAATATCTAAGCCAAATGTAGATCAAAAGCGAACAATTGTAATCTGAATCTATGCTCGCCACTTCTGCAGAGTTTTACGGCGTCAAACGGCAAACTTTGATTGATTGAGTAGCAAGTTGGACACCGTGTACGATAAAAGCCCAGATACTGTTGATACAAAAAAAAACGATTTCTGTCGGATGGTGATTTGATGACGTAAGCGGCAAGGAGCAATATAGAAAAAACCCGCAAATGTGGCCTTGAGACAGAAGTTTGCCAATGATTGTTGGTTATTGGAGGCATGTACACAGTCTATCCAGTTCTACGAGGTGAATCAGTCTCTTTATAAGTGTCGACCTGACTTACCTGGACCATATAAACAGTCATTCAACTTCAACTCAGCCTTCGAGAATCGCCGCCCAAAAAATTACCGACTTATTCAGCGTTTAGGTAATACGAGCCCTAAAAGATCCGGAGAATCCAAAGTTTGAAAAAATCACGTTCTAGAAGAGGATAAGGAAGCTGGTACGAAAAAAAGACAATTTAACCACGGAGAACCCAAGTTTCATGAGCACCATGCCCCGTCCAAGTTCACTGGAACTTAGCAGCGTATTCGAGGTCGTCGGCATTCAGGAAATCGGAGCCCACCTCTAAGATCTGTCTCCAGATGTTGGTCTGCTTCTCAACAGGCCACCATGGTGTGTCCCAGATTCTGGTGAGGATTCCCATCGAGTGAGCGGTATCGATGTACTCCTGTAGCTGCGCGATTTGTGTATCGTTCAAGCCCTCCACACTGTCGACCTCGCCCACGAGCCCAGGTAGAGAGGCCGAGGCAATAGGCGAGATTGTCGCAGGAAAAGACTCGTTCAAAGAGCCAAGCGGGCCGTCAAAGAAAATGTCCCTGGTAGTTTCCGCGGCCACTTCTGCGTACGGGGTATTTCCCGTGCCAATCACCGTCACTGGTCCCTGGGTAAAATTTCCCGTGTTCGCGTCGTACGTGCTCAGATAATTTTTAGCACGGAGCGGCTCGAGCGCTTTGTACACTAGCGGGTATGTGAGTTCACCCTCAGTCTTGAAGTCAATAAAGAGGTAGAGGGTGTCTGAGTCGGCAGTATCAAAGACCCCGTTTGGAGACTCTTCGGCCTCGGTGAATTTGTTGACCGGGTTGAACTGGTCCAGCAGCTCAGCAATAAAGTCGAGATACAGGCTTGGCAAAGTACGGTCTACCCGGAGCGAGCCCCGGTTGTGGCCCACATAGATGGTGTCGTCACCCTCAAAAACCCAGACGTCAGCCTCAACGGACTGGACACCGAGACTGAGAGCAGTCAGCAGAGGCACGTCCCTCCAGTAATCGTTGTGCGAGTGGATTTGTTTGACAAAGACATTGCGGGTGAGCTCTTTCGACGGCTCGAGAGATGTCGTCTGAACGGTGATTTGCGTCGACTTGGCCACAGCCGCCAAGGAGCAGAAGATAGCAACCAAATGAGTGAATCTCATGATAAGAGGTGGTTTGTTCTGGCTGGAATTAGCAGAACAAAAAGGGAGTAAAGGCCGATTGTAACTGTTTATATATCTCGTTGCATATCGCCAATTCTGGGGTAAAAAAAAAAATATTTGATGCATCTCCGACAAATTAGTTTTATCTGGCCACGGGGGAGGCCCACGGGGGCCTTGCAGGGATTGTTCTCGCGACCCCGTGGGTCACGGAAAGGAAAATTCCCCGACAAAATTCCAACGGTCGCGGCAATTTCCCCAGAGAGACGTTTTGCACAGGTTTCGAGGACCCACGTGAAGAAACTATCAGACTGTTGCAGACAACAGGGACGATCCTGTTGCCAGAAAGGGAACCTAACAAGGCCAAATTGAGACAATTTCGCTATCTTCAACTCCAAAAACAGAACAAAATTCCTCCTCGTGCTCTACTACGAAACCTCCTTAGTATTAGAGTTTTCTCTGATCTATTAATGTACAGATAAACAATCGCATTACAAAAAAAAGACACCGAGTCGCAATTGGCCATTGCATGCCAATCTCCGAACATCAGCTCACCCAGATCGCGTGGAACACTATCTGAGGAAGTAGTTGAACTTCCCCTTCTGCCCCCTTGAATCAAACTCTCCGGCGCCCTTGAAGTCCCATTCCAGCTCGATGTCGAGCTCACGGTTGTTGTTGGAATTCGGTCTGGATGCCAACGAGCCCTCCACCACTTCACCGCGCTTCAGGTCCAACACCTGATCGAGATAGAAGATGGTCTGTTGCCAGTGGGTGTAGTTAGCATGAGGACCCGTCGAGAAAACAACTTGCTCGTCACCAGGGAAAACAATGTCAAACCACGCAATCATAGCGTGAGCAAGATCATCACGGGTGGCGGTGAGACGGAACTTGCGGTGGAAAGCGAGCTCCTCAATGGTGACAGTGTTGAGGTCGAACTCAATCAAGTTGAAGTGGTTGGTCACAACAGCCTTGTTGTCAACGGTCTCGATCAATGGCTGAGTCATGGCCAGAGGGATGAATGGGGAGTAATCAAACCCGTACACGTCCTCCCAGTAGTGTATTTTCTCGTCTTTGTAGTTGCCGTCCTCAATGAGAGCAAGTTGGATTGTGGCCTTGTCGGGGAAAATAAGTCCTCCCTCCTTCAAATAGCGGTCTCTGGCAACCAAAACGGTGTCCAGCATAGATTCGTACAGCAAAAAATATCCCATCCACTCACTGATGATGATATCAACCTTGTCGTATGGCATGACAACGTCCTCGAGCTTTCCACGCAACAAAGTGATCTTGTCGCTCAACCCGTTGATCTCAACAATCTTGCCAGCCATCTCAATGATGTTGGACATATCAACGGCAATCACATGCTTGGCTCCAGCTCTAGCAGCAAACATCGACAAAATTCCCGTACCGCATCCAACATCCAGCACAACCTTGTCCTTGAAAAGATGCTTGTTCTTCATGATGGCATTTCTGTAAGACAAAGTCCGCACGGTGTCTTTCAGCATCTCCTCGTGGATCCCGAAATGATCGTAAGATCCAAAGTAATGTTGCTCGGAAAACGGCAACGACTTCTTGTCGGTGGCCCCACTCTCGCTATTCGTGCTCATGGTGCAAATTGGCTATATTGTCGTGTTAATGTCTTCTGAAACAAGAGGAAAAACAACGATATCTGAGATAACTCCCGTTTTGAAATCAACGTATTGTGTAAAATTTTCCAAAAAAGAAATATAAAAAAAAAAAAAATTATCAAAAAAAAAAAAATCATTTCAAGGCAGTGCATTTACAGAAGTTTCAAAAAAAATTACGTCAGAGATTACGCGAAGCTTTTTTTTTTTTTTGTTTCTCCTGCCCTTGACAAATTCTCTGTGATCTTTGTTGCCATAAATAAATTATATATCCTATCCCAAAACACCCATCCTTCTCTTTTCGTCGTTGTCAATTTATCCAAGTGTCCGCAGTTAACCACAACAAAACACATTATATCATTCGGACACACGTGTACCAACCTACACTCCTTATGGATCATCTTTCCATCTAGCTAGACTACGTCAACTACTCCTCTGATGAGCTCCGACTCGTCGTCTGCAGCGCGAGCTGCTGTTCGCCGCCCGTCCTCGCAGCAGATGACGGCCAGTGATATTGCAGCACACGCCGCAGCTCTCACTTTCAAAAAGGCAGGGCAATTACAATCACAGTCATCCGATATTTCCACTCCACCCCTCGCGGCAAACAGGACTAACCCAGGACAGACACGAAACAGCTCGAGTTTGCAGAGCCGCAAGAGCGATTCAGCAGCACAAGCTCTCAAGAAAAAATCTTCGCTATCAGAGTTGCAATCTCCGCTCTCAGGAGGTCTGTCATCCTCCTCTATGCTCTACAGAAGGTCTACAACGAACTCACAACCCTCTTCGAAATCACCACCAGCTCGAAATTCCATCCTTGTAAGCGACTTTTTGCAGCCAAAAGCGTTTTTACCTGTCCATTCAACCTCCTCCTCTTCCTCTCTGCCATCCTCACAATCTTTTTCTGCCGCAACACAACCTCCCAGCACGCTATCATCGAGGAGAGGTTCATCGAAGACTACCTGGGACTCCGTCAACAGTACGAGCTCCTCCGCGGCTCTGGCAGCCGCGTCGCTGGTGGCCAAGTCAAATCCGTCGATGATGACCTCTGTTGAGCCGGTGAAACCGGGTTCTGCTGCCTCAACGTCGTCGTCTGTCTCGGCTTCTGCAGCCAGAACAGCACAAACGGACTACGATAATGCTTCGATATCGTCAGATCCACATATTACTTTGCGGTCTCCTTCACTCCATCCATCCACACACTCAATTCCAACGCTAAAATCACCGAATTTCGAGGCACATTCTGTCACAAGTCCAGGAACATCTGCAGTTTTTTCCAACAAGACCACTCTCGGGAACCCGCACGGACTCGCGCCGCCGCCTGAGCTATATTCAGATCCACTTTCCAGAAGCCCTCTTCAGTCATCACCGGGCCTATCTCCCTCGCATAGCAACGCTTCTTCGCTAAAAGGCTTCGACGACCTGCGAATGCTGTCTCCTCCACACATGGTTAACACAGGATCAATCAGCAACTCGAACTCCTATTCGTCGCTATCTCTTCCCATGATTTCCGAGGATGAGACTGGAAATTTCGAAGCTCCGGACAGCGGAGTGGACCCATCCACAGCGTCCCCACCGGCGTCGGGAACGGAGGAAACCAATTTGAGAAGGCAACGCCGAAAACCACCTCCTTCTGCACAATCAGCATCCTGGTCCCCACGTCCTTATCCAGCTGCCACAAACAGTCTCAACATCAACATTGAAAATCTCGACGCTGACACAAATGCAAACAGGAAAGTTCTGCTTCGAAAGCCTCCTCCCTTGACCGATATCGGAGATTTGTTGCAGCCGTTTGAAACGGAGGCCGGATATCTACTGTCGGAATCGTCAGATCTCGAACCAGAGAAAGGCGTTACAGGCTATTTCGATATTCCTGAGAATGGACCCTACCCCGATTCTGAGCTCCCTCAATACCCGGTTTCACCTAATGCCGAGTACCGTCTTCCTCATCACCATCATGGGCCGTTACGCGGAAAACACGGCAAGAAGTTCCAGAAAATGCTGGGGTTGCAGCGACTGGATTCGTCGCAAAGCGTCCACGCTGGTCCGGACGCTGGCCATTTCATGACTGAGCAACAACAGCAGCAACAGCAGCAGCAGCAGCAGCTTCGATTCAAAACCACTTTGCGCAAGGAAAAACGTTCTAAACATGACTTCAATGAGGCCAAACCTTGGAAACACCACAGCGATGCTCATGTCGTCACTGAAGAGGAGAAGAAGCGTTACGAGGGAGTGTGGGCAGCCAATAAAGGACTCTACATTGAGAATGACGACGAAGACTACGATGACGACTCGGTTCCTTTAGAGAAGGAGGTGGAGAGCTCGGCTCAGGATCATTCTGCTGCGTCGCATTCGGCTCCTCGTCGCTCGGTCGCTTCGTCTACAAAAACGGCACCTGAACAGGTTCATGGGCTAATAGTTCGCGAAATCTGGCGAAGATCCAGACTAAGTGACGAGACTTTGGAAAAAATATGGAATTTGATCATCGACCATCGCAAAAAGGAGTACTTCGCCAAGTTGACAGGCGACCAGCAAGAAGAGCTTGAAAAAGAGCTGGAATTTGACAACGGGACGCTCACTAAAGAGGAGTTTATTGTCGGGATGTGGCTGGTGGACCAGTGTCTTTACGGCAAGAAGCTGCCCAAACAGATTGGCGAAGAGCTTTGGAACAGTGTGGAGACCCATGCGGCTGTAGTTGTGAACCCAAAAAGGCGTCGCAAGAGGGAAAAAATGCTGAAAAAAGTGGTTAGAATGACATGAGTTAGCGAGGCCGGTTACCCTGGAAAAATGGAACTGGTTTCTTGGTTCTCGAATTTTCCTCGAATTTTTTTTCCACTGTTTAAGTGTGGAAAAAAACATCTAAACTGGGGTATTTTAATGAATAATCTTACTTTGAAAAGTGTTTGGTTCTCAACGCATAATCTGATCGCAACTAAAGTTTGAAATGGTAAGTGCACTCGCAGAAGAGAATGCCAAAGACTTTTTACTGACGTAGTTAAAGTCCCAACTCTTGAAGTCCGTGTCTGCCATTAAGCCTCTGTTCGACAGAGTGCTGGTCCAGAGAGCCAAGGCCGCCACGCAAACGGCCTCCGGTATCTACATTCCAGAAAAGAACCAGGATAAATTGGCCTACGGAACCGTTATTGCCCACGGTCCAGGTGTTGTCAACGATAAGGGCGAGCTTGTCCCAACTACCGTCCAGGCCGGTGACAAGGTCTTGCTTCCTTCGTTCGGTGGCTCTCCGGTCAAGGTCGGCAGCGAGGAGTACTTGTTGTACTCAGACAAGGAGATTTTGGCCAAGATTCAGGAGTAAACAATCGAGCGAATGGTTGAATCAGTTCTTTACAATCCTGTATATATGATGAATGAATAAATTCGCTCTTCTCAACAAAGTCACGTGACTCATAGTCAGATGATGCGGCTTGTGCCTTCTTTTTTGTAAAATAAATTTTTGACTGTTTTAGAAATGTCATTTGTTATCTTTGACAATTTCCCTCTGTGTTGTCCTTCTGTCTCAGTGCAATTTCCATCCTCTTCGCATAGATTTGCTCTTTTCATTACAATTTCATGTCATCAGACATCTCGTCGCAGTCGTCCAACATCTCGCAGTCCAGGTTTGCTCAGTTCAAACTGGTGCTGCTGGGAGAGTCGGCGGTGGGCAAATCATCGGTGGTGTACCGGTTTGTTAAGGACTCGTTCACAGACATGCGGGAATCCACGATAGGGGCTGCCTTCCTCACGCAGACGATCCAGCTGGATCCGAACACAACAGTCAAGTTTGAGATTTGGGATACTGCAGGACAGGAGAGGTATCGATCTTTGGCATCGATGTATTATAGAAACGCACAGGCCGCACTGGTGGTGTTTGACGTGACTCAGGAGTCATCGCTGGACAAAGCCAAGTATTGGGTGAAGGAGCTGCAGAAACAAGCCAGTTCCGATATCGTGATTGCTCTTGTGGGCAACAAAGTTGATCTGGAGGACGAACGCAAGGTCAGCAAGGACGAGGCATTGGCGTTTGCAAATGAGCTGAATCTGCTTTATTTTGAGGTTAGTGCTAAGACAGGCGAGAACGTGAAAAACACTTTCCGGGAAATTGCGTTGAAACTCCCACTGGAGGAGAAATTGAGCCAACAAGGTCAAAGAAGAAAGAGAACCATCGACCTGAACCAGCGTCCGAGTACAAACGAGCAACAATGTGCATGTTGATTTCGACGATCAACGTCTTCCCCGTTGCTATTTTGGCCACATTTTGTATGTAACTTTGCGTTTAATATGTGCTTTTGGAGTTTATTGCGGTAGAAAAGTGTCTATATGAGGGAGATCGACGAAACAAGCAGCATCAGAACATTGAGCAGCATGTTGCTGTAATTTCTGGATGACGACGAAGACGACGAAGATGAAGTTGAGGTTTCGTATTGCACGAAGTCGGTAGCGTCGATCGACCCAGAAGCCGACGACGACGATTTGGTAGCCGTGGTTCCTGTCTTTGTGCTGGTGCCGTCACTGGTACTGGTACCGGTACCGGTATTTGTTGAGCTCGTGGTACTCTCACTAGTTGATTCATCGTCATCGTCCGTTCCTAAATCAATACCACTGTTATCGAGACTGCCAATGTATGTCTGTTGATCCACAATCATCACATAATCCTGAGTGAAGTATTCTGTATCGTTGTAGACATAAGCCAGAGTTCCTTCCTCGAGCGTTCCTGCTGGTGGATCGTAGCATTCAATGTCAACGTAATCCACAATAGCATAGAGATATCCTGGATCAACAAAATCTTCTGCGTTCCAATCGATGGCTCCTCCAGCCCACGCAATTGTTCCTGGCGCTGAGTCGGACGATCCGCCGGGCCAGATCGAAAGCTGGATCCGGCATGGCGTCTGTGGATACATATATTCTCCTGATGTTTCGTTGAGGGTTTCGTTTTTGTAAAGAGTACGTTGCACGTCGCCGTCGATTCCCCAGGTGATGTATTCCTCGGTCCAGTCGATTTCATAGGTGTGGAAGTTAGTATGGGTGTCAGTGGTGGACATGTTGACCTCGTTGGTCCAATTGAGAACACCTTGGTAGTAGAAATTGGTTTGCGGCTGTTCCAAGGCATTTCCGATAAATTCAAGATCGATTTCATCCTGAACGTCTGAGAACAAAATGTTGGCAGACACCACACCTGCTCCATGAGATGTCTTAAACTTGGTCACGATTTTTCCGTACCACACGTAGAAAGTGGAGGAAACGACGGTGCCGGAGGTCTGGTTAGGCATAGCAAGTACCAGTCCGCCTTCATAATCAGCCAGATATCCCGAGTAAACCCAGCTGGTCTCAGAAGAGTTTCCTAAGTAGTTGTTGATCTCAGTGACATCGCTAGATGTGAGATTGTACAGGCCGTCTTTGCAGACAGGCTGCGGTAAACATGCGGACAAGTTGTAGGAGTAGCGCGGATCACACCCAGCAAGGCAAACAGTACCTGTTCCACAAACACCATCTGCCGAGCAGCACGGATAGTCGAGCGGACAAGAGGAGTTGGTTCCACACGAAATGGTACAGAGCCCTAAGGGCAAAAGCCAGAGGAAAAGCAGGAACTTCAGCGGAGTCATTTCATAGATGGTTGCAAAAGAAAAGGAAGTATGCCAGCGAAGATTTGTCAAATTGATAGGTTATATATGCTAGGTAGGTCCGGCATCCAATTAGAATTCCAGAAAGGGTTATATTGGGACGGGAATGGAAATTTTCAGACGCGTCTGGTGAAAAATCACGGTGAAAAAAACACGGTTGAACGCGTCAATCACCGAACCACATTTAGTTGCCGACTTCAAGCGTAGCAGTTCTGGCAGGCTGTGGTGGCTTATACTGTAGCGGTCCAATAGAGAGATGTGTCTGTCTGTGCGGCTTTGATGGCTTTTTTGCTGAGCAACAGGAGTTTGGCTTAGGCCAACCTGTCCCCGATGCAGTGCAGCCGCGAAGTGTATATTTTCAGGCGCTCGCTCCTGTCGATCAAAACAAAAATATTTTTCTGTGTCGACGCAAAAAGTTTTGGTCGACGCTGTCGGCAGTCTGCCATTTTTCATTTCACCAATCAGCGTCGCAGAGTTTAAAATTTAAAAACTGTGTACGAAAAACATTTTAATGGAAAAGACGGTTGTTCAACAACTCATCATCCTTTTTGCGATTAATTACAGACAACAAAAATGGCATCTTTGACCAACGTGAAGAAGTACGCAGATTTTGTGCTGAAGACGCCTGCCCTCAGACAGGTTTTGTTGCCAGCCTCCCGTGTGTTCACCCACCTCTCCGGTTACAGAGAACTCGGCTTGAGACTGGACGACATGTTGATGGAGGAGAACCCAATCATGCAAAAGGCCATCTCGAGACTCCCAGCTGACGAGTCTTACGCCAGAAACTACAGAATCATCACTGCCCACCAACTCACTCTCTCGCACAAGTTGTTGCCAGCTTCCAAGCAAGTCAAACCAGAGGAAGACGTTCCATACCTGTTGCCATACATCTTGGAAGCCGAGGCCGAAGCTGCTGAAATTGACGAGCTCAACAACATCTCCATCAAGAAATGATTGTATCTGTTTATACACACACGAATATACTAGTGAACTAGACAACTCCACAGTCGGATTGACACAAATCATTTGTTGACTCCGTAGATTTTACCGGTGTCGAGCTGTTGCAAGACTTGAAAGGACTTTGAATATCACCTGCTTAACAAACATCCGTGTGGTTGCGCAAATTGAGCTATTAGCAACGAGCTACGCTACAATTTTGCCCAATCTCGGCTATTACACAGCACAATTCACTGGCCTTTCAGCCCTTTGCCTCTTTTCAACACTCGAGTTCAATCAAACGTAGATGTCTTTTGTAAAAGTGGCCCAAAATCAAGCTTTATTGGAGTTTTTGCGCACCTCTTTGCGCCTAATAGCCATACTCATTATACACAATTTTTTCTTCGTCGTCCTCGATCTCGAAGCCACATTCCTTCAAGACAGTGGCCACACCGTGCTCTAGTAAATTCTTCTTGACTTCCTCATCCTTGACACTGAACATTCCCATAAATCCCAGAGAGTTCTGCCAAATTCCTTGGTAAAAAGCCTTGCGTCTCGGAACGATCATCATCCAGTCCTCCATCATCAAGAAGTTGTAACTCACCCTCGACAGCTCGATATCATGTTCCTTGAAGATGTTCAGCGTTCTTCTGAACAGATACATGTACAACATTGCCAAGGAATGACCATTTTCTTCCTCTGATGCAGATCCTGGCGGAAGTTTCAGAATGTAGTGTTTGAAGCTCAGATTCTTGTTGAAAAGAGCAGGCTTGGACAGCTTGGTGTCGTTCGGTATGAAAAAGTCGGATCCAGCAACAATCTGGCTCTGGTACACTGGGAAGCCGGCAGGAAGCTTCATAAATTGTATGTGTTTATGGAACTGCGAGTAGCCACTCTCAGGTCCCGAGTTGAAAAAGGCAAAAAATTTAGGGTCATTTGGTCCCTTTCCAGCGTTCACGTTTCTCAGAATCGTCTGCATCAGCTGCAATTCTATCGGCTTGAGTAACGTGTCCTGCTGAACGAACTCTCTAGTCACAAGTAGAAAGTGGTCTTCTGTGTTGGGAAATTTATTGAGAATCAGACGGTAGTCTCCAAGCAATTGTTGCACGATCGTGAGCTCGGGCTCCGGCTTCATGAACGGATTTTTTGCCTTGACGTTGTTGAGAGACTCTGCAGAAATTTTCTCGTTGGCACCAGGCTCTGTGGGACGGTTAATCGGTCTTTTTGCCAAACCCTCAACAATGATCAACTCGTAGTCCATTTGAGTCGCTGGATCCTTCTGTCTCTGAGATGTGCTCGGAGTGTACACGAGATTATTTGTCTCCATTGCAGTCTTGAATGTGGAGCTAATGGCAGAGCGCAGATCAAACTGCTCCAGCTCTTCTAGCGTGTCTATGGTAGTCATCTGGAGAAATAACGAATGGAAACAGGATGACAGGGTAGTTTGCCTCTCTTTTCTGAACAAGGTGATGTACTCCGTGAATTTTTCAGGTAATCTCGAAAAAAAAAAAAAAAAACGTTTTTTGAATCATCTTTTTTATTGACAACTAGGCTACTTCCTGGGAATCGAACGTACCGATTTTTTTTTACTGCTCAAATCAGCTACGCTCACAGACAACCTCAAGAGCTTCATCCAAGCAAGTGCAACTTTAAAACATAAACTCTAAAAACAAACAGATTAAAACATCTATTGAGAAATTAAGAAACACACTTCTTCCTTGTCCCCCCTCAAATAGCATTTTCTTCGTTAACGTAAGTGAATCCACGGAACATTTCCTGCATTGACGGCGACAACAAAGAGTTCACTGGGGTCAGCTTTGCCGCCTGCGAAGTGAACTCCTCGTCAAAGCATGTAGGATTCCGAGGATCCTTGATTTCCGGAACAAATGGAGGAGTGACGCGACAATGGAGTATGTCGTCAAAGTTGATGTTGGCGAAATATGGATGCGCCATAATCTCCTCCGCATCTGCCTCTCCGGATCCCAGTCTCTGAGCCGGGTCTCTGGTAAGAAGTCTTTGCAGGATATCCACAGCCTCTCTAGCCATGTTGATCGGATACAAGGGTTCGTCAGTCAATATGGCGTTAAACACCTCGTCCTCGTCTTCACCCTTGAAAGGAGACTTCGTCAACAGCATTTGGTAAAGCAAAACTCCAAAGGCCCACCAATCGACAGCCTTGTCGTAGCCTTGCTCCTTCAAAATCTCAGGCGCCATAAGCTCGGGGGTACCGCAGAACGTGGATGTCTTGTTTCCATACCACATGTTCTCCTTACAAAGACCGTAATCACCAAGTTTGATGTGACCATCCTCAGAAAGCATGATGTTGTCCAGCTTCAAGTCACGGTAAATCACACCATTCTCATGCAAGAACTTTAGAGCCAGCAAAACTTCTGCAGCATAGAACTGTGCTCTTCTCAGTGAAAATCTTTTTTGTTGAACGTGCCACATCAAATCACCACCAGTGATGTACTCCATCACGAAATAAACTCTGTTTTCAGTTTGGAAACATTGGTGCAAATTCAACAAGAATGGATGCTTGCCCTTATTGGCGATCAAAAACACTCTCTTTTCTGACTTTGTGCTTTCAACTTCGTCATTTTGGATGATGAAATCTTTCTTCAACACTTTGATAGCACACAACTTCTTAGTGTGCACGGATTCGGCAAGCATGACCTTTCCGAAGTTACCTTTACCCAAGACAGCGAGGAAATTGAAATCATCCAGTCCATATCTATGACGATGACGACGCTGTTTCTGGCGATGGGTGGTAGCTGGAGCGTTTGTCGATGTGGTTGTGAGTGCAGTGTTTGTAGTAGCCACGCTAGCAGCAGTTGGCTCTCCATTCGTCGTCCTTGCAGTGGCAACAGGCGTAGTTGCTGTTTCCTGCTTTGGCTGCTGCTTTGCCTCGGTAGGTAAAGGAGGCAAAGCGTTATATTCTTGTCCGTTCTTGGAGACTGGGGGAGGTGCAGGGGCTTTTGGAAGACGTTGATCACCTGAGTAAGTAAATCCAGGAGTTTGTTGCTGTTGTTGTTTTTGATAGGCCTGTTTGGTAACGGCGACATCAGGATAGACTGTGGATGACGAGTGTGACCTGCCAGACTTGGTGTCTGAACTCGAAGTGTCTAATTTCGATCGAGTTGGAGAGGTCGAGGCCAGAGTTTTTGCGGTTGAAATAGTGTTCAAAGTTGTAGATGAATGGTCAGCAGTTGCATGCTGTCTGATCTGTTTGGCAGTGTGGCCTTTGTTTTCTTGAGTGGATTTAATTGCAGACAAGATTTGACTTGCTTTCTCAATGGACATACCACAAAAGTCAGGAACCAGGTGGGAGCATGTTGCATGGCAGAATATGCCACATTCAGAACACTTCCGAACGTGTTTCCGTCCCCACGGCAAAATGTAACCACAATGACAACACCATTTTGTTCCTCTATTAGCAACTTGTTCGAACCGGTGAGGAATCCGATGGTTAAGCTTCGTCTCTTCAGAAGCACTGTCAGTGCTAGATTTTGAAATACATTTGTTGATGACATTCTTGTAACATTTCTTGTGACACAGAAACTTACAGTCTTCACATTGGAATCCAGTGTATCTCAAAAAGTCACCACAGACAGCACAGCACATGATGTTGTAAAACTGTTTTTGAACAAACTTGTGCCCATGATGCTCGTAAACTTCTTCTTTACGCTGACGGATGGCACCATGACGGCCCAGTCCTCCACCAAAGGCATAAGCTTCACCACTTTTATGCTCGCTTGCTTTTGTGAATCCGATGGTGACTAGAATTTGTCCCGTCGGTTCGAGCTCAAACCAGCAGGTAGAGGTAACATTGTTATTTTCTGTGCCAGATTCCGTGGTAGCGGACATAGATCCGTTCGCCGATGCGGATGTAACATTGTTGTAGTCATTTCCTGAATTGGTGTTTCCAAAACTCGAGCCGCTCGATCCAAACTGATTCTTAGTCAGCTGGTTTCCTTGTTGTTGAAGAGTCGATCCGTACATCCAGTCGTTGCCGCGCTCCTGTGTAACTTTTTTCCTTCTTATTTCTTCCGCAATGTCAGACAATGGCAACCATGTGAGTCCAACGGGAATCAGCTGGTCACCGCTCTTGTCGTACACAGTGATGGCAACCTCATTAGCTCTCTCGACGTCAATCTCAAATGTCTCGTTCCAGCGGTCATTTCTCGACGATTTTGTGCGGCCCCGCTCCACATCGTCAACTTTCACAGTAACTACAGATTCTGGGTTTCTGGTGAAAAGGGGCGACGCAATATGGTCGACATTCCGCACGGTGGTGATAGTCAGCGATAGCACACCCGTGAGTGGGTTTTTGCGAAACGTATTGATGACTGCATTTTCGCGAGCAACTTCGTCGATATTGATGTACATCGACTGGTACTGCTTCAGTGCCTTCTTCATCAACTGAATCTTTCTGTCTCCTTCAACACGGCCGTCTGCCGCAGCCGCGATGCTGCGTCGGTCTCCCTCCATTTGATACAGCTTGTAAATTTTCTCGTTGGCCTCTCTGTACTGCTCTTCAACTTGGATTTTGAACTCCAGCTGCTGCAACATGTACTGAATCCGGTGACCCAGTGACGGGCACTCATATTTGAGCAGATCCAAAACAGTGAAAGTAGGCTTGTGGACCTGAACTAGACTGTGCTCACTTCCGCCCTGAGAACGCGCCGTGGCACTTTCCTGGGAGGCGGGCGTTCCAGCTCCGCCGGCCTGACCGCCGGCTGTCCCCGCACCTGTGGATCCATTCTGCGAGTCCGAATGTCTTTGCAATGTCAGCTTCTTCAGCGTCTGCTCCAAATACTCAATATTCTTCTGCGCCTCTCGAATCGAGGTGTTACACTTTTGGATCACCAGCGCATTCGACGTCTCCTTCCGAAGATTGCTGGCTCCGAGAGCAATTTTGCGCTCTCGTTCAATCTTCTGAAGAATGTCGCTTAGGACTGGATCGTTCGACTCCGACATATCGTCTGTTTTGTTCTCGTCTGATCCAAAACAAATGTTAACACAACACCTGACACGGTCAACACAGCCAAAATAAGTAGCGAAACGGTTCAGTTGCTTGCGTTTATGCGAAAAAAAGCGTCTGCTGTAATGAGCTCAGCAAAATGTTGCAGAGATTTGTAGTAAACAAGTGTTCGCTTCTTTGGATCTTCTGTATGTTTACCTTGTTGATTTGTTCCAGCCTCAATTTTTGGTTTTTCGAGGGGGGGGTCGACAGTCGTGGAATGCACAAATTAAGGCACAAAGCGTCTGTCGCGCTGCGACAAAACTCTTTGTCGCGGTGGCTCACCCTACTTATACGGTGGAGACTCCGTCTTTTTAGAAAATATCGCTATTACACACTTTATAATAACCACAACTTCTCGTTCTGCTCATTTGTTGTTGCACTTGCAATCGCAGTCCGGAACCGGACAGATGTAGTGTTTGGAAAACCACTCTTCCGCGTGTCCTGCGTGCATTCCATGATTACACGACAAACAGAAGCTGAACCACTCTTTGAAGTTTGTCTCTGCGGCAACAGGAACCGCATCCGCAGCATCGTGGTCCAAATGAACCAACTCCTTCGGTATCGCCACCCCCTGGGTGATCAAACAAATTGCGCATCTTGGGAGTGGATATCCGCAGTGAGGACAGGTGTGCATCGGGAGGTTTCTCTTCTCTTTACCAGGCTTGAAAGGTGTCGGAACAGAAGCGATCTTTTTTTCTGAGATGTTCCGATGGCAATTAGCGCATTGGAGATAAACCTGGCGTTGAACAGGAGCCGTCTGGACTTGTCCATTGATTCTGCGAGACAATTTGGTGCGGGCAACGTCGAATTTGGCTCTCACACTGAAAAGACCCCAGCTGTTGAGCATCGTCCGATAACTGTCAACCCAGCTGTCGACTCGAACATCCCTGAAATACTTTGGACAGCCGAAGGCCGCAATCAGACACGCACTTTGCACGTCACTGGTGCGATCCACAAACGACTGGAGCAAATTCATGCCTTTTTCGGTAATTCCCGTCAGGATGATACCCTCAATCTCTCCACGATTTATCACGGTCTCAGCAAGCTTGTTGAGGTAGACGTCCAACTCGTTGTCTGGTAAGAATCGAAGCGCAACTCCCAGTCTCTCTCTCAGCGGAAGAGAGTATTCGTCTAGGACGTCCCACCAGTTTCCGTCTGCAATGTACGCAAAAATCACACGCAAATACGGGTCTTCCAGGTCGGAAGCCAGCATCCGACACTGGTCCTTCCACGTCGTGTTCTCCTGTGTGTCTTTGAAAGCATAGTATCCTGCGATTGCTGTCGACATGATCCTGTAAGACTCATTTTTGGACTCCCCGAGAATGCTGATTGCCCTGGCAATGTCGCCGTGGAAGACAGCCCAGCCCGCTGCCCTCTCATATAAACCACGCGCCACAAGGTTCTGGTACTTGTCCTGCAACTCCTTCACACCGAAGTCCCAACCAATCACATACATCGCCAGTTTCCGCTGAATTTCCCGCTCGCTCGTTCCGTCAAACCCGATGACGGGAGCCGCCAAAACTTTGGTCTCGTTGGCACGCTTCTCCACAATCTTTCGTGCAGCGTTCAATAGGTCCCGGTTGCTGAAGGATCCTTGTCCGTTGTATCTGTTGCGATTCTCAAAACCCTTTTCCATGTTCCAGATACCCAGGACTCCAAGATAACCGAAATCAAAGTCGCCAGATATCATTTTACCCGTTGAAACAAGATCGTACGAAATTGAGATCCACTTCCAGGTGTCCTTCAGCTGCGAAAGAGTTTCCACAGAGCTCAAGTTCTCTAAAATCGACATGTTCTTGTTTGCGTCGTTGCAGTAGTTCAGCATTGCCCTACGGCGAATCGTCGAGCAGATATCATTCTCCAACAAAGACTCGGCCTTGACTCCCATCGTGACGCCTTCATCACCGAAGATCATCTCCTCATCATCCTCATCCACGTCTTCATCTGCCTCGGTCTCCGTGTTACTCTCCTCGGCCTCCTCATGCTTGGCCTCTTCCGACAGAACACTGGCCTTGCTCATCTTGCGATCATTTGCAATGGGGCCTTTGCGCTTGGTTTCGTCACTCAATCTTTTTTCCGACAGATCCACCCCCTCCTCAACAACATCCTTGACCATTTTCGAACACGTTCCGTACGGTCCACTGAACGTCATGTCGTTGTACGAGTTAAACGAGATGCTCGTCTGACTCTCCGAGACACTCATCTTGTAAATGCTGCCCGATTGTCGCATGCAAACGAGATCAATTGCCCGCTGAGAATTCAGGTTTGGAGCGTAGTCAAACGAGATCACCCGCTCATACTTTGTGCGCACATCCGACACTTTCGAGATGAACAGGCTGTGAACCTCATCAACAGCCTCCTCTTCCAGCTCAGGAACAACTCCAATCTGCCATCTTCTCACCAGATCCCCATCAAAAAGAGCCCCCAACTCATTTTTCACCACGGTGGAAAGTTTGTACGGTGCCCCACCCGATTTCCGCTGGTGATCGTTGAGAAGCTTATTAAACGACAGCAACGGTCCCTCGTTACTGAGATTACTAGGCAAGTTCGAATCGGCGGGTCCGAGCTTGCGGTTATCCCAGATAGCAAGAGAGCCATCCTCGCTCGTGGAGGCAAAGAACCGCGAGTCAAATGGATCAACGCTGATGTGTAGAGTGCACTTCGTGGCCACTTGGAATGCCGGCTGGTTTGAACGTATATCAAACAATCTCAAAAGTTTGTAGCTGCCCGCAATGAAGTTGTTGGGCTCCGATGGAATGAAACACAGCGACGAGATGCTTTCGTTAGGCACATATGTCACCAATGGCTTCACAATATGGTCGTTGTTGGTCACCCGCGAGTAGTGTTGAATGTCCCAGACTTGAATTGAGTGGTCCTGACGTCCACGGTCGTATCCCAGAGCAATCAGGCCATTTGCATTGAACGATAAAGAATTACACGACCTCGCCTGACGAGGAGAGAGCCTGAGAATCGAGTTTTGTGGAGAAGTGATGTCAAAAATATGAGCAGAGCCATCCAATTGTCCCACCGCCGTCAAACCATTGCTGGTGGGTGAGTACTGCAGACATTGAATCGTGTCGAACCCGGACCTCTCGAATAGCTTGACAATGCTCTCGTTCTGGTCATCAGTTTCACAATTCGTCTGATATAGCGAAACCGTCTCGCCCGCAGGATTCACGCCCAGATACCGCTCCTCCGCGCCATATTGCCATCCAAAGGCCCGTAGAATGCAGCCGGACATGGTCAGATCTGTGCAAATGTGGCCTGCTATGAGTACCTGTCCTGCACAGTAAGGATACCGAGACGCAAAATTATTTTGGCTCAACTTTTCTTGTTCTCGGATTACGTAAGTATTTTTTTTCAAGGGCCTCAGGTTCAGGTTCAGGTTCAGGTTCTCTACAGGTTGATCAGAAGTGTCTAAAACATCAATAGGATTCGTGTCCGACTATTTCGATAAAAAGTTTGGTTCTTCGTGCCGTTCTCAGCACACCTTGAGCTTCAATTGTTCTCTTTGTAAGTGCTGTTTCCTTATCATCAGCAGTCCTTTCTCGTACCCTTCCATTTCATCAAAAATAGCCCCCCATTCGTACTCGCCTTTCTCCAGAAACACGATTCCAAGCTTGAACACCCGGGACTCTTGAGGCAAAATCTCCTCTTCGATGCTGAATTGCAAAACTCCGTTGTGCAGAATACGTTTCTCGATCGGCATCGAGGACGACCGACAGATCGGGACATGTCTCAACATTCCGTTGATCGGCGAGTCGTTTCTGTTCACCAGTGTAAGAATGACCGTGTAGAATTCGTTCAATTGTAGGTTTTCTGTGTCTGCGGCGACTCTATCGGATGTCTCCAACTGCAGAAGAATTCCCACCTTCTCGACTTCCAAAGCGTTCACCATTTTGGAAGAGAACCGTATACTTCTGAGATCGATAGTTCCGCTTCTTCCGGCATAAATCGAGTCCTCGTCGCGGTTTGAAATCTCCCAACAGGCACGCACGCGCTTCAGCAACTCGTCTCTGTACCAGAATGCGTGTTTGATGAACCTTTGCTCCGGTTCAGGCGTCTTTGTGTCCAGGATGAACTGTCTATTCCGCAAGCTTGGGATCCGTCTTTCAAGATACTCGAAGCTGAGGTTCATCCGCTTTATCGGTATGAGGACTCGGGCATTTTTCTTGCTCTGAAGGGTGACTTTGGTCTCAAAACCATTTGCTGGAGGCTCGAGAACCGGTCCGTTTGACTCCTGAAAGTTAGGATCTGTCGAGCCCTCCAGAAACGACTGGGTGGTTATGGACATTTCCTCTGTCCACGAGTTGATCAGGTCTAGGGCAAGCAAGCAGAACTCAGACATCTGATGACCATTGGCCACCATCGTGTCCAGATACTTCCAGCAGTCTCCTTTGTTGGACGAGGAAACTCTTGTGTTGGACGACAGAGGAATAATGTCGCAGCCAACAAGCTCAATACTGGGGTAAACCGTCACGTTAACAGGAATGGATAGCTTTCTGGAAAAACTCACGGGCTCGTTTTTCTTTTGATGGGAGTATTCTAGAATCAAGTTGGCCTCTTTCACACCTCTTTTCCCCCAAATCTCCAGCTCAAGTTTGAACTCGCTGTTTGCCTGGATCCGGTTCATCTCGTTTTTGTTCAGAATTCTGAAAGGCTTCTTCTTCATCAGATAATACTCGATCTCATACACCTCATTTGGAGGCAGGTTTTTGTTGGCGAGAAGCTGGTTTAGAGGCTCGATTGTAGAGTCTAGGAACCTCGAGCTTAGTTGGTTCAGCTCAACATTCGATGAGTTTTTCAGAATCACCTCGAAGCGCTTACATTCTCCTTCCAAAAGCATAATCCAGCGGTTGTGCAACTTCACGTCCATGAGCGATAACAACGGTTGCTCGTATAGTACTTGCGACCCAAAGATTTCCACAGGCTCGCTGGACTTCTGCGCAGGCTTTTCTGCGTTCCAAGTCTTGATTTTCACCGTGGTTTCCGCACAAGGTCTGTTCAGAGTGAACATTTGCGTTGTGCAGCCGCAAATCGCCGCCCTCACGCCGCTGATTTTGAACACCCCGTGCGAAAGCGGAACCATGAATACCGAGATCTGTGTCGTCGACCGAGGCCTCAGAACAATCGATACGTTCTTGCGTGCTGATTCTAGTTTCTGCTTCTTCAGGTTGATCTGAGTTTTCACAGGGAAGTTGTCCAGAGCGGCCACGTTCAAGCTGGAAAGTTCCACCTCGAACGCAAACGGATTGCGCAGAACGATCACGGCGTCACACAGCTCATCCTGGATGAGACTGTCTTTTTTATTGACCTCGATTCCTTGTAGAATGTTGCTATCCCAATAATAATGCTCTGCGTCAGGGTCTTCAAGCATGATTCTTCGGATAGAGTTGTAAATTGCGGTCTGGTCGTGGTCATTGATCATCGAATGGTAGTCTCGAAGCATCAACGACCCGTATCTTGTGATCCCCGTCTTAAAACCGATCTTGACACAAAAATCCAGAACCGTTTTCAGCACCCGATATTGCGCGGATGTTGGAACATTGGTTGGCGACACAGTGCTGATCCCGTAGACCTTGACGAACGATTCAAGCAACTCGTCGATGTTCTCCCCCACATACTCGTCGTTTGTGGTCAGCTCGGACGAACTGTTGACAAGATCAAGCAGCTGTTTCACCAGCAATGACCTCTTTCTGAACATCCCCAGCTTACTGTACACCTCGATCATTGAGTTGTAGATCCTGAACTTTTGGTTGTTAGACAGGCCGGCGAAGCTCTCTCCAAAAAGATCGCTGGAAAGCGAGTATATCTGGCTGTTGTCAATTTCCTGGTCCTTTTCAGCACCATAAAGCGGTGTTCCGTAAACCGCGTGGCTGATGACTCTTGTGTTGAACTCGCCCTCGAGGTTCACAGACGCAAACAGTTTGAGGTACCGCAAAGTGGACTCGCATAACACGATCTGCGGCACGTAATCTTCTGCCTTACCGATCGTGCTCTGGTAGTATGTCAGTGCCTTGCTGGACATTTTGGAGACCATCTCAAAGATGGTTGGCAGAGAGTACGAAACAGCAGTGTTGACAACAGCGGGTGCTGTGTTCGTGATGGGGGCCGCAGCCTGGAAAGAAGGCCGCGGAGACGCCGTTGGGGACGTCGCTATGAGAGGCGATAATGCAGAATCTTTGGCTGAGTCGATGAACGTGTGCAGCAAAGGCGGCAATTGGAATGGAACCTCGATGTGAGTGAGTAACACCATGCAAAGTGCAAGTCCATCGAGACTCGAAGCAAGCCACAGCGCATCGTTTGCCAATCGAAGACTGTTTATGGACTCACAAAAATCGGTCAATGCGTTTTTCAAGTTTCCAGCCAACAGGAAAAAATTGGCTGATAGTTTGAGTCTTCGACCTTTGGTCCGATGCTGTTTGATTTTATCCTGATTTATGTCCAATGAGCTCGAAATTCGCCTCTTCTGCTTCTCCAGAAGCATGCTGTTGGGTCTGGATCCGGGAGATCGCAGAGTCACGTGCTGATACGCCGAGGCGTGTGTCGAGAGTGCCTCCAGGAAGCTGGAGGAAATGTCGCATATGGTTGTCTCTATATTGTCTGTGTTTTCGTGAACGATGTGTGTGTGTGCGACGTCTGTTTTGAAGTCCGAGGGAGCGTTAAAGACCAGCAAGAAATGCGAAATTGAGTTTGGATGGTGTCTTTTCAACTCTTGCCAATACTTTTCAAGTTCTCCAGAGGCCAGATCACCGGTCCAATGTACCACGCCAATCACGCCAAAAACCTTGCGAAAAGGCTCGAAATCAAGCAGAAAAAGAGAGTCTGGATCCTCGGCCTCTGTGGTGAATGAATATATCAATCTGCCTTGTGGATATCCCTGTGGGTTGAACAGGCCTTGGTTGGGCGTAAGATCAACAAGCCGGATCTCCTGTACCCTGCGCAGCAGTTCCACATACCCATCAAACTGCGATTGTTTGAGGCTGTTGACAGGAACCACTTGGAACTGTACGCGGGACGGCGCGGCAAACGAGTAGAGGTCCATTGGGTCTATGGAGATACGTAAGGGAAACATTGTTTGTTTGATGTGCAGATTTTGAAAATATTTTGACTAGTACATAGGTGAGCGTCTCGTGTATCTTGGTCACGTGATACTGTTTCACGTGCAGAATACTGGCTTGTCTGTATCTATTGGGGAGGCCTACCTGCACAAGCAACGAAGTGGCGATGGCCAAAAATTGTCTGAACAACTGTCGTGCGAGAATGCTGAGTGGGTCTATTGTGGCACAGGGATTCCCAAGAACAATGGCTAAAATAATTCCTAGACGTTGTTAGTTTATTTTTTTGTAGATTTCATCTCTTGCTCTACGGGGACAAAATTTTGTTCCATGCTGTGGGATCCGACAAAGTGATGGCTAAAATGTGAGACGTAGATACACTTATGTTCTAAATATCCTCCGTATTTTGGAGCCCTAGCGTCCTTTGACTACTACGAAGCCAGGCAACAACAACAGCAACAAACACCATGTCGTGAGTGGCTGCTGTGTAGAGAAAAAAAAAGATGGACAAGTTGGGAGTCGAACCCAAGACCTTTCGCATGCTAAGCGAACGCGCTACCAACTACGCCACATGCCCTGTTTCTTGGCAGCAGAACCCCAGGGTGGGAGTTGCTCAGCATTTCAGAGGTAAATTTGTAGAAAAAAAAACAAATGGACAAGTTGGGAGTCGAACCCAAGACCTTTCGCATGCTAAGCGAACGCGCTACCAACTACGCCACATGCCCGTTTTGTTGACATTTTTGGGCCCCGAGGCAGCATGACATGTGCATAATGCGTGGTACCCCTGCGGCCCATCATTCCCCGCACAACCGAACTTGAAATTCGGTGCGTTTCAATTGCCGAAAAAAAGTACAGTCGCCGAGCGACTTTGGTGCTGGTTTCAAATTGACAGCTGCCAACACGGCTTAGCTGCTGAGTGTTCTAGTCACGTTTCTGCTGCGCTTGACAACTGTTTCGCCATTACGTCGTCTTGTCAACAACTCACCACAAATGTGACCCAGAAATGCGCCCCGTTTGCCTTCCTGAAGATGAGGAGGCTGATGCATCGTCACCCGCACTGACTGAGCCTCACCGAAAAAATACGTGTCTGCACGCGCATTGACTATTGGTCCACGGGGGCTTTGCAGGTCGGTAATTTTGAAACGAAGCAAAACAAAAGAGCGCGTGCATTTTCGCGAGACCTATATAAAGAGGGTGGTTTCTGGACTTATCGTTTAGATGTTTTATTGATCTGGAAATATCAGTTATAATATACAACATGTCTGCCAACGATTTCTACAGCTCTGGTGAACAAGGTGAATACCAAGGCCAACAACAGCAACAAGGCCAACAACAACAACAAGTTGCTGGTCAGGAGGGTGAGAGAGGTCTCCTCTCCTCTGTGATCGGTGGTGCTGCCGGTGCTTACGGTGGATCTAAGATCTCCGGTAACCACTCCACTCTTGGTGGTGTTCTTGGTGGTTTGGCCGGTGCCGTTGCTGCCAACAAGATCGAAAACAAGGTCGAAGGTTACGAACAAGGTCACCAAGGTGGTGGAGGTCTGTTCTCCCACCACGGAGGACGCCACGGTGGCCAAGGTGGCCAAGGTGGTCCAGGCGGTCCAGGTGGTCCAGGCGGTGAGTTTGGCCAACGTGGAGGCCAAGGTGGTTTCGGTGGCCAACAGGGTGGCTACGGTGGCCAGCAAGGTGGTTACGGCGGTCAACAAGGCGGCTTTGGTGGTCAACAAGGTGGCTTCGGTGGTCCAGGTGGCCCAGGCGGATTTGGTGGTCCAGGTGGTCCGGGCGGTCCAGGTGGCTTTGGCGGCCCTGGCGGTCCAGGTGGCCCAGGTGGTCCAGGTGGATTCGGTGGCCAAGGTGGAGGAAGATGGTAATTTATTTAGATGTCCTGCACGAAAGCTTATAGCTGCATTTATTGTCTACAATCTAAAAAATCAAGAAATAGCTGATTACGCAATAGCATTATTAAATTTAGCAGTTATTACCAATACATGAATAATAATTTCTGATTTGCTGCGCCACACCTAAATAGAAGGAGTCCGGAATTAGTAAGCCTCATGAGCCATTGCATCGCAATATAAAATGGGGCGGATATCACACACTTTGGATGCTGTTACCTTACTTCTGTTGCACTAACTAGCACAATTGAAAATGTCTAAACCAGTCGTCGCAGTTTTCGGTACTAACGGATTCCTTGGAAAGCCAGTCGTGGATGCCCTTACATCTCCGCAATTCGCGGTCAAGTATTCGCTCCCAATCAGAGCAATCACGAGAGATCCATCCAAATACGAAAACACAGACGTCATCCATTACTACAAGGCAGATGCCAGTGACATTGACTCTTTTAAAGAGGCATTGACTGGTGTTGACGTCCTGCTGAATTTGGGTGGTGTTAGAGAAAATTTTGATGCGCCACTCAAGGCTGCCCAAAAATTCACCAGCCTCAAACTTTACATTCCTTCACAATTCGGTACCGAGCTTGAGAAAGTCGATTTCGAAAACTTCCTCGCCATCAAGTCCAATCACTCTGCTGAGGCTAGAGCCGCTGGAATCAAGACAATTGATGTGTACAGCTCGCTTTTCGCAGTGCCAGGTTCTCTCCTCTACGAGGTGATCGGTGCTGTTGGCTACGACGCGGAGTCCGGCGTTGCCACGATCCGTGGTGATCCTAACCATAAGTTTGATGTCTCCTTGTTGCCTGACGTTGGAAAGGCTGTTGCTTCGCTTGTGGCCTTGCCAGACTATTCCAAGCTGCCAGACAAGGTTCGTATTTCCTCAGACAAAGTTTCACAGGAAGACGTTCTTCAGCGCTACGAGAAGACCCATGGGGTGAAGATCGAGCGCAAGTACATCTCAAAGGAAGACGCTTACAAGGAGGGTATCGAACTGTATGCCAAAGGCTTCAACCCTAAGGACTTTTTGTACTACTTACAATTCTTCATCTCGCAGGGAACCGACAAGGGACTCAGTTTCTCTGAAAACGAAAACGAATTGGTCAACCCAGGCGAGAAGTTGTGGACTTGGAGCAAGTACTAGTTATATATATTCTGTGGATTTGGGGGCAAAATCCAATAAATCTGAGTTTTGTTGCACCACACATGTTGTATTTTGTATGTAGTATGTAAAAATTGTGCCAGCTGTTACCCTGCTGAATGTTTTTGATTAGGGCACGACCAAGGCTCAACCGGTGGAGATCGATTGGGACAAGAAAACCTATACTGCTACTCGAGAGTCAAGCCGGAGTAGAATTTGTGAATAACTTACAGTGCAAACAGAAAACAAGTGCCCACCAAAACACGACCCGCGTGTTGAAGGAGACAATTTTGAACTGGTTGCGGATTTCTGAGGCTTCAGAAACCAGAATTTGAAACTTTTTCGAGTGCACGAGAGATTTCCTTTGAGGACGGAACTGGTGAATTCAAGGCCCTGAGAGCCGCCAAACAGCGTCATAACGAGTGACTCAAGTGGTATAAACCTCAGAGAAACGTTATTTGGATAAACAACCAGCTCCAGCAACCAATTAACAACACATCTTCATCCATGACGGAAAGCTATATAGCGGGCGAGAATATTCATTTCGATTATGAGAAGCCCCCGACAGCGGCCCCTGCCCGCAAGAAGAAGACCAAAGGCAAGAAAAACAAGGCCGGTTCCTCCAAGTTGAAGTTACAAGTTGAGTTGAACGATGAGAGCTCGGATTACCCCACGTCGAGGGTGATCAGGAGAGGTGCCAACGGCGAGGTGATTGTTTCCGAGCTTGACGAACATGAACATGAACACGGACATGAGCACGAGCATGAACATGAGTGTGGCCATGAACACGATTTTGACGACGAAAACGAATATGAAGAGGAAGAGTCCGGGAGCGAGTACCTGTATTCTCATTGCGATCACCACGACCATCACGATCACCACGAACACAACCACGACCACCACCTTGAAGACGACCATCACTCGCATTGTGACGAAGATTACAATGACGAGGAACATTCCCACCATTGCCCTCATCACCACCACCAGCACTACCACCAGCAGAGACAGAGTGCGAAGTCATTGCACCGGCGACAGCAGCAACAGCAACAACAGCAGCATTCACAACAGCATCACCACCATCACCACCATGACCACAAACACGGCTCCTTGCTTCCGCAGCGAACGCCGCACCACCAGTCGTCGAAAATGCCACTTTTTGGCAACTATCTGTGGAACTCCAATAGCACTCCCGAGGAGAAAGAGCAGATTAAATCGTTCTGGATCAATCTGCCCGAGGAGAAAAAACGTTCGATCATCCAAATCAGCAAAGATGAGGTGATGAAGGTGATACGGGAGGAGCAGAAGGTGAGCTGTAATTGCAAGATTTGCGGCAACCGAAAGGTCACTTTGGAAAGAGAGCTCGAGAAGCTTTATTATGGCTATTATAAGGTGAAGAAGATGGCGTCGGAGGCAGCAGAGGAGCCGCATGTGAACAAGGGACTCGTTGACTCCTTGTTGGGGATACGTCCGACTCCAGAGCAACAACGACAAGCGGCGATGGAGGAAGAAATGATGCGACAAAAAGCCAGAGAATTGCTGCCTGGTGACGAGGATTTCGATCAAGTTGCCGAGCTGGATGCTGTGGCAGACGACATTCTTCGGAACAGCGGAAGCCGGTTCGTGGATATTGTGGAGTCGCTGGATTATGAGCGGAACGGACGCCGTAGTTTGATTCCCCAACCTGCAGCTGACTATCTTCTTCAGAAATTGAAGAGGTATCGGAGCCCTTCGGAGCTTCTTTTCAACCCGCCGAACGACTTTCTCAACGCGACTCACGACAACTGCCGGAGCGAGTCTGAGTTTGAGTACGAAGGAGAGAAAGAGGAGGACTACGAATTTGACGGTGAGGATGAGGAAGAGTTCGAGGAGGAGAGAGAATATGAGGACGAAGAGGACGAGGCTGAGTACACCAACGACGAGGAGGAAGACGAAGAGGATGGGGAGGAGATTTACGAGTACGACAACGACGACGATGCCGAGAGACGGCTGGAAGAGACGTACAAGATGCTGCAGTTGATCACGTCGAAGATTCTCAGGTCGAAGTTGATGGCTGCGTACAAGGAGAAGGTTGCGGAGGACAGCACACGGCAGCTTATTGCGGAGTTGGAGGCTGAGGAGAAGAGAAAGAAGGAGAAAGAGGAGAAGGAGAAGAAGAAGAAAGAGAAGTTGAAGGAGAAAAAACGTCTTGCCCAACTTGCCAAGGAAGAAGAGAGAAGAAAGAAAGAGGAGGATAAGCTGGAACAGGAACGGATAATGAAGGAGGAGATGCGTCGGAAGACTGAGGAAGGACGGAAGAAGAAGGAGATGGAGCGCAAGAAGAAAGAGGAGGAGCAGAAGAGAAAGAAGGAAGAGCAGAAACGAAAGAAGGAGGCCGAGCAGGAAAGACTTAGAAAGGAGAAGGAGGAAAAGGAGAGGTTGAAGATAGAGGAGAAACGCAGGAGAGAGGAGGAAGAGAAGAAAGAGGCCGAGACCGTTTCACCAGCAATGGGGGAGAAAGAGGTGACTGACGAAGTTGTTCCTCCAGCGGCTTCTGAACCTCCAATTTCTGTCCTGGAGCCGGTTGCAAATGGCTCTGAAAAGCCTGTTTCGTTCTCAAAGGACCAGTTGAGCCAGCTACTCTCCCGTCTCAACAGCACTTCGACGGGATCACCCGAGACATCGACTGCGATGCCACAGCCACAGCTGCAGCCGCAGCCGCAACCGCAACCGCAACCGCAACCTGCTCCTGCCACCAACTTCAATCCGCTGCTGGATCTTTCGCTGCCTCAAATAAACCCGTCTCCGTGGACCTACAAGCCGTCTGTGAGCGAGCGTTTCAACTTGAACACGCTCGGAGGGGACGTTGGTCTGAGCCAGTCCGTTTTTTCGTCGCCGTTCTCTGCGCCATCCTTGCCGCAGCAACGCCAGAGCTCGTTGAATGGATCCACAGAGCCGGATATCAACCTGCTATCTCACCTCATTGGAAACACGTCGCTGGTTGACGAGCAACAACCACCTCCATTGAACGACTTTTTGTCGAGAAACAGCAGCACCTCAGAGGCTGCCGGCCCAGCAGCCTTGTTTGGTACTGGCACTCTTTTCAACGGCGAAATTGCCTCAACAGGAAGACTGCGCTCGGAATCCAACATCTGGGGAAATTCAAACAACGGAACCACGACTCTGAGCGAATCGAAGTCGGCATCCAACAGTCACACAAACCTACTTTGGGGAGGATCGATCTGGTCCAAGCCGGAAACTGGAACGCATCTACCACCGGCACCGGCACCGGCACCGGCACAGACACCGGCACAGACATCCACACCGGCACAGGAAACAGCTCCGTTCGCTCAGCTTTCGACGGCAGACTGCGAAAAAGTGCAAATTGAGGCCTTCAAAGCGTCATCGAACTTGGCCGGAGACAGCCTGTATCTTCCTGCGCAGTTGCTGTACCATTACACCCGACAGGCTACTCTCCAGTACGGTCTAGGGCTGACAATCGGACAATTTATCGCTGCTTTGGGAATAAACATCTCGTCGAAGCTTGGAATTTCGTTCGAGGTGGTTTTCGACGAGCTGTCGAATCCAGCATTTGTCAAAATCCTCACTACTCCCCCTCCTCCTAAAGCCAGTGCTACTGTGAATGCTCTTGGCTCCTTGGGTCCAATTGACCCGCTGGATCTCGGGAACCCTGGAACGGGGGCCGGTCCCGGACTTCTAAACACCACCTGGGGAACCGGGTTCCGCTGATCCGTTTTACGTATGAGTTTGAAAATTCAAGATCTATTTTTTAGCTGGGGTGCTACTAAAAATACCTTTCGTGGAAAGACCCCTTGCGAGCACCACAACAGCTGCTTACCTAAGCGAGGATTCTACTGCCTTGGAAAAAAAAAGGCGAACTGCCTGGAAAATTTTTTTTTATGGAGGAGGTGAAACTTAAACGGCTAAAAAAAAATCAAAACACATCCAGAGATAAGTTTCTTGGCTGTAACGGAACACAATTGCACGCTGAGGGCGGCAAAAGCGCGACAGGGTATTGCAGAGATAAGTGATTACGTGTGGGACGAGACTTCCTCGTAAAACACGGCCTTTGCAGTCATGTCAAACAACGTGATAAAACGGAAAATCGTGATTGTCGGAGACGGAGCCTGTGGAAAAACCTCACTGTTGTATGTGTTCACACTAGGAGAGTTCCCCACTGAGTACCACCCGACGGTCTTTGAGAACTATGCCACCGACTGCCGAGTGGACGGCAAGCCTGTACGGCTTGCTCTTTGGGACACTGCAGGCCAAGAAGAGTACGAGCGACTTCGGCCGTTGTCGTACTCGAAAGCACACATCATTTTGATTGGGTTTGCACTGAATGCACCCGATTCGCTAGACAATGCTGGGATGAAATGGGCCCAAGAGGTGGCTCTGTACTGCCCCAATGCGCCGGTGATTCTCGTCGGGCTGAAAAAAGACCTTAGACCTGAGGACGATGGATCCGATCCTTACTACAACGAAAAATATGTGCGCAAAGAACGTGCAGAACAAGTTGCTCGGTTCATTGGCGCTAAAAAGTACGTCGAATGCTCCTCATTGACTGGGGAGGCCGTCGACGATGTGTTTGAAATAGCCACACGGGCAAGTTTACTGCTGAAAGAGGAACGAGAGTCCCGATGCTGCACAATAACTTGACAACAAAAAACCACCACTCAAAATTCCAAGAAAGATTCAGATTCATTAGATACACACCAACAACGCCAACTAATTTCGCTCCCTATAATGATTAATGTTTTCGATACATTGCAAACGCTCGCTTTTACTGCTTATTTACACTCATTCACACTCATTTACTACCTACGCTGGTTTTCGATATCCACGATCTTTCGCTCCTTTTATAACTAAATGAATCTTTCCATTAATATCTTATCAACCACACTGCTTTCTTATCGGGGAACTGATGGAAAATTATACATGTAAATTTGATAAAGTTTGGAGGAAAAAAAAAAGATCTTGAAAAAAAAAATAATATTTTTACAGACCATGGTCCCTTGATCCCAGAATTTGTATGCGCAAAATGTTGCGAATTCTTCGAAAGACCAGCACAGCCCATCCAATATGGAGATGCTATCTGTCAAACAACGTGCAGGTACGCTTTTCGCACTCACTCAATGCAAAAACCGAGTTTCTCTCTCCTACGATCTACGCACTTTCCACCTATCCCTCGAAAGCAGCAATTGCCGTGATACGGATCACAGGCCCAGCCTCCCTGAGCATCTACCAACAACTCACCAACTCAAAAAACCATCCAGCACCTAGAAAAACCACGCTCAGGAAAGTCTACCATCCTTCAACAAAGGTGCTTTTGGATGAAGCTCTCATTCTCTACTTCAAGTCTCCTCACTCCTACACCGGCGAAGATATGTTAGAACTTCACGTTCATGGAGGGAATGCCGTGGTTCGGTCCATCTTAAACAGCATTGACAGTCTGCATTCGGCCGCCATTCCAATACGATACGCTGAGCCAGGAGAGTTTTCACGCAAGGCTTTTCAGAATGGCAAAATGGATCTCACTCAAGTGGAGGGCATAAACGATCTTATCCACGCAGAAACAGAGAGTCAACGACTCTCTTCGTTGACTTCGGTGAAGGGAGATACAAAAGCCCTTTTCTCGGACTGGAGACAGCAAATTCTCAACAGCTACGCGCTTCTCACCACTGTGATTGACTTTGGCGAAGATCATGATATAGACGAGATCGACTCGCTTTTCGAGAGAGTTGAGAATGACATTAGAGCTCTTGAGTCTAAAATCAACGGGTATCTCCAAAGAGTCGAGAGATCCTCGATTTTACTCCGAGGGATAAGAGTTACATTGTTGGGCCCTCCAAATGCAGGCAAATCCTCTTTGCTCAACATTATTGCCAACGAGGAAAAAGCCATTGTGAGCGACATCGAGGGCACAACAAGAGACGCAATGGACGTTCCTGTCGACATGAATGGGTTCAAGGTGATTATTGGTGACACGGCAGGACTTCGTAAAACAGACAACGTTATTGAGAAAGAGGGTATCAGGAGAGCAATTTCCAAATCGGAGCAATCAGATCTTAATATGGTTCTTCTTCCCTGCGACATGGTGGAAGTAGAGCCTGAACTGGCACAACAGATTGAATCCTGCTCCAAAGAGAGATTACTGCTGATTTTGAACAAGACTGATCTGGTGGGCGAAGAGGGCATTCGTCAGTTGACCGACCGCCTTTCATCTCAATTTTCTGTGGATCCACAGAACATCAGGCCTATCAGCTGTTCCGATGGAAGTGGAATACAAGAGCTTCTCCAGGAACTTACTAAACGGTTCAAAGAGGTCTCCTGGACAGAAAAAGAGGACCCTGTTGTCGTTTCCAAAAGAGTCCAAGACATCATCAGACACGACATTCTGTTTGGCTTTGAGGAATTCTACAGCTCTCGTCAGATCAACGATGTTGTTCTGGCCTCCGAAGCACTCAAATACAGCATGGAAGGGGTTGGGAAAATCACTGGTGAAGCAATTGGAGTCGAGGAGATTTTGGGAACAATATTCTCTAGTTTCTGTATCGGAAAGTAAAAATATTCAATTAGGTATAGCAAACAACGTTTCGTAGCCATGGATCACATCACATCTTTCTTGTGGATTCGGGGGGCGCAGCGGCAGCAGCAGCATTGGGCCCAGCTCCAAATGCTCTCTTGGAAGCTGCTTTTGCGGTGACCACACTCACCCTTGTTGGCGGAGGAGGCGCATGTGTGGCAGCAACGCTTTGTGGAATATCTGTCTCGGACGGTTCCTCCTGATAATAGCCAGGAACGTCTGTCCGTTCGTTATAACCGCCCGGCAAGTCATCCAAAAGCCAATGACCACCAACACCATTGAAGAGATCGTTGACACCGAAGCGTCTAGGAAGATATGCTCTGCCAAGATTCTCTAATTTGTAGGGGATCGGGAAATATAGCGCGTAGAACAGCACCCCAAAAAACATGCCAACGAAGGCTCCAAAGACAACGTCTCTAACAAAATGCCTGTTGTCTGAGATTCTCGAAAAAGCAACCAGTGCAGAGACGAAAATAGGGTATAGGATGCTGATGATGGCTTTGCAAGAAAGTCCTCTTCCGTCAAAAAGATTGAGTTTGGCCGACGTGAACAGAAGCTGAACCGTGGAAGTTGCAAAAATAGTAGAGCTATGGCCGCTCGGGAAAGTCCTCAAACCCTCGAAAATCATGCTGACTGATGGGTTCTGGCAAAGCGCAATTGTACTGAGGGTTCCTGGAGTGTTGATGCTGTACGACATTGGCACACAGCGGTGCAGAAAGTCAGGTCTGGGTAGACCAGACGTGTTTTTCAAAACCACCACCACCAACAGCTGGAACGAAGCTGCGCCCATCATGGCCAGAAGAGCGGCATGGACGTCCCACATTTTTCTGCAAAGAGGGAGACGTGTGACAAGAGTTCCTGTGGCGACGACTGCAATGATGGGGACCAACACAGAAAGGATAAGCAACAACCAGATAGGGATCAGCGTCCTAGCCTCAAGAATGTAGGTGTGCATGATGGAGATATCCTGGATACTAAAGTCTGTAACTCTCGGAACTCCTCTGAGTCCGTAGAAAATTGCAAGAGTCAAGGTTCCGGCGTACAAAAGCCAGTCTAGAATGTATGACAAAAATGAGGGCAAGGAGACGTCATGTTTGTTCACAACCATGAAGGTCTCCTCAAATTCGAAATCAGCGCTTTGGGAGAAGAACATCTCAGCACAACGGTGTAAGCGCCAATAGATATAATTTGCGATGGTTTGTAGTGGTTTCTGGTTGTCTTGCGGATCCAAGCTTTCAAAAGAAGGATAAAAACACTGGTAAATATAAGTTTTTCCGCGGCCCTTTTTTTTTATTATTTATTTAGTATTTCGGTCTGCCAAGATAGAATCGGGCAACAAGTTCCAATTATTTTTATCAGCCAGTGGAGAGAAAGACAATGACAAACACATATTGAATGTTTGACAACCTTAACGTTTTTCCTACTAGACTCATTATTCATAGAATGCTTTCAACATTAGCAGGCTGGGCATTGTTTGGTAAGCATATATCCACTTTGTTTTGCCCCGTGAAAAACCCACTAACCCCGCCAGGCGTGACCGCAAGAGGCTTCCAATTGGGCATCAGACAGGCCCCTCTTTCCTACTATCCTCTGGGCTATCTGTATTCCGGAGGATTCTGGGTCGGCGTTGGCTACTTGTTCCAACAATGGGTCGACAAAAACAACAAGCTGCTTGACCAGAGATTGCTGAAATTGAAGGCAAACAGAGACAAGTTTGAACAGCTCGAGAAGTAGCATTTACCAGTGTTGCTGCTATATTTATTATATTTATTATATTTATTGGTGTAATCAATACACAATTTGCCGACAATTGGCCAGTTACTCATCGTCTTCGTCTTCCTCGACCCCGCTCAGATTGAGAAACCCTCCACCGTCCAGGTCGTCTCGACTTCCATAAGCCGACTCGTTGGCGGCGTTCTGGTGGTTGTCGTTGTCAGCGTCGTCGTCGCTGTCGTCGTCGTCATCGCTGTCGACACCGCTATCGTCGCTCTCGCTCTGCTCGTAGTTGCCGTCCTCCTCGGAGTCGTCGGAGTCGTCGTTCTCGCCGCCGTCACCCACGATCTGTTCTCCACCCGGAATGAGCCGCGCTGCCTCGGCAAGGGCCCCTGGCATTTCCGCGTTGTTCTTGAGCTGTCGCTGGGCCTTGAGTTCGTCGGTCATCGACTTATCGCGGAACTCCTTGTTCTTAACGTACTGGTCGATTTTCTCAAACTCCTTCTGATCGATCATGGAAAACTCGAATTTCTCGGGCTTTTCCAGCTGCTGCATTCCACCCGATGCCAGATGCAGCGTCACGTTGAACGTGAGCCTCGTGATCGACGTGTAGGTGATGGAGTCGATGTCGGTGGAGTCGAAGATCAGAATCGGTTTCTTGAACCCAAACACAATGTGGTTCGGGAGAAAGTACAGATAGCCCTCTTTGGAGCCCTTGTATGCCTCGACCGAGAAGCTGCGTTCCTTGACGCTGTTGACCAGATGGAAGCCAAAGACCTCGAATTGTCTCTGCAGATACGTTATGAGGTCGATGTTGTTGAGAAGAGGAGCAAATTGTTCCGAGAGATACTCGTGATTGTATTGGATCAAAATCGGGTCGTTCTTGTACAAGTTTCCGAGATTGTGGTCGTAATCGATGAGCAGGTTTTTTAGACTTGACTTTTCGGGAACGTTGAGTATGGTTGCGAACTTGATGTTGGCGCGCGACAGATCGTTCACCACCAGCTCAGGTTTTGCGTCCAGCGACTTGGTGAGCGCCAGAAACACCTTGCGTTCTCCCGGAAGACACGCAAACACCAGGTTCAGCTTCTTTCTGACGGGCGACTGGATCGACAGATCTGGGATCTGCAGCACGATGTGGCATCCCTCGAGCGATTTTGGCAGCTGTGTAACGTCGTCTGCCGCCGAGACGGCCGACACGTCGATTTTGCGTCTTTTGGCTGGATCGGACGTCCCTAGACGTTCTATGAGCGCTTTGAACACGTCCTCGCTCGGAGGATATGCGCTGATCACGTCCTGGACCTGGAGTTTGAGGTCGGTCGGCAGCGATTCGAGAAACGACATTGCTCGGCACGGCGTGGCGCGGTCTTTGAAAGCGAGTTTCTCTGTGCCGAAGACGGTGTTTTGTCGAGGACAACAGCTTGTTGGTTGCCGGAGTCTGGTCACGAAAATTAGTGTTTTGAGTTGCACAGTCCCCTGAAAAATTAAATGTGGTTTGCCAAGCCGCACTCCGGAGAGCAAAAGACGCGTTTTTTTTTCGTTTCTGCATCCCCTCGAAAACGGGACGGAAGTTTGCAACGGGATTTCAGTTGGAATTGCAGCTATTTAACGGAGCTCTTCAGGCTACCAAACTAAACAACGCTCTGTTGTGCAGACCAAACAGCAAAAATGAGCTTCTCTCTCGGCGAGGTGGCTTTGCCCAATTATGAAGACGAAGAATGCAGCGATTACGTGTCTCCGACTCCGAGACAGGCTCTCCGCATTGCACTCAACCTCAAGAACCTGATCGACCAAGTGATCCCTGTCCCGCTCGAGGAAGCCGAGATCGCGGGCCAGGACTCAATTGTGCTGAATGACCGGGTGATCGAGGCGGTCAAGGCTGCGGCCGGCGGCCAGGGCTCGGGAAAGGGCAGCACCGCTAAGAAGTACCAGGCCTGTTTGGTGTACTGTTTGCTGATTGTTTCCGGGTGGTATTGGCGACTTATGTACAACGAGTTGAGCGACGACACTCTGTATTCGTCCCGGATGCTGGCAGCACAGAAAATCGCAGCAATCTTGATTGAAAACGAACAGGACGAGAAGTATCTGTTCATCTCGATGCTCTGCAACAGATACTCCATCAACCTCAACGACCAGGACAGCGACCCGCAGAACGCCCTGGAATTGGCCGTGGACATGCACTCGACCGTGGTGATTGCCGCAGGCGGGTTCCAACGGTGTATGAAGTGGCTGTGGCGTGGCTGGATCGTCCAGTCGTCCACGGACTCGTCTAGCTACGTGCTGTTCAAAGGAACTGCCACAACGAGCTTTCTGCGCCACTTCGACCCGGACAGAATCAAAACCCCGTTCTACCAGAACATCCTTGAGATCACCTTTTCCGTGGTGTATCTGGCTCTGTACACCTGGATCATCAACACCGACAACAACGCTGCCAAACTGGGCTTCTTGGAGACCGTCTACTATCTGTTCACGATCGGGTTTGCGCTGGACGAGGCTGTTAAATTCTATCATGTTGGCTACTACTACATTCAGTTCTCCAACGCGTTCAACGATATGATGTACGTGATCGTTTTGGGCTCGATGGCCGTCCGTCTGACGTCGTTCCACGCAGGCTCGCCCGAAAAAAGCGACGAACTCAACATCGTGGCCTACCGTGTTCTCTCACTCGCAGCCCCATTCATGTGGTCGCGACTGCTACTGTTTCTGGACGTTTTCCAGTTCTTCGGAACCATGATTGTCGTCACCAAAAAGATGATGAAGGAGTCGTTCATCTTCTTCTTCCTGCTCGCTGTCATCACCATCGGCTTTTTGCAGGCCTTCCTTGGTCTCGACCAGGCCGACGGAGAGAGAAACCTCACCTCGTTCGCAACGTCGACCATGTTCCAGACAGTGCTTGGAGGCCCAGACTTTGACGCCATCGAGCGTTTCGCGTACCCGTACGGAATCATTTTGTATTACGCCTACACCTTCATCGTGGTTCTTGTGCTGCTCAACATCCTGATTGCCCTGTATTCCCAGGCCTACGCTGACGTCGTCGACAACGCTACCGACGAGTATCTGGCACAATATTCGTCCAAGATCCTCAAGTACGTGCGTGCTCCGGACGAAAAGATCTTCTGTCCGCCGCTCAACCTAGTGGAAATCGTTCTTCTGGAGATTCCGTTCAAATGGTGGCTCAAAAGACGTGTGTTTTTGCGTCTGTGTGACCAGGTGATGATTCTGCTCTACAGTCCTGCGTTGCTGTTCATCGCGTGGTACGAGGTGGGTGTCGCCAAACGCGTTCAGTACAACCGCAGTCTGCGTCTGGCGGACGACATGAATGAGATGAACGCCGAATGGGATCTCACCGACGGCTTTGACGGCGACGATCCCCACGCCTCCAACATCCGCGAGTCGCTAAAGCTACAGAAGAGAGCCGAGTCCGAAGACCCAACTTTTGCCAGAAACTTCCCGCAATGGGAAGCAAGTCTGGAGAAGCTCGTTCCGCCCGTTATTGCCAGCAAATCTGCTCGTGTTGCCTGGGAAACTTACCCGATATACCAGCAGATCCAGAACCTCACGGAACTTGTCTCCACACTGGTGGAGCAGAACAAGGAGCTGCAGAGGGCGTTGGATGCCAAGAAGTAGCGACCTTAGTTCTACTGCTGTTGTTTTTGTACTTGTGATAGTAAGACAGATCGAGTTTTGATTTTCCAGATCTCAGATCTGAGATCTGGAAAAAAAGGACCCTGAATTTTCTCGCTGCTTTGTGGATTTTTTTGTCGTAGGTTTTTTTTTGACGTGAGAAAAACAAAAGTAAGAAATCTGGAGAAGAAGCTTTGACCGTCTGTATTTTTCTAGTTTTCTCACCAGCACGTCCCTTCATCATGACAGACGACCTCGAAGAGTACAAGGTACTCACATCTGTACTCATGGCACAGGTCAAGTACCACAGCTGGGCAACTAAGATGCTGGTTGCCCCGCGAACACTCAAATGGAAATCTCTTTCTGTCTCTGAGAAACAGTTGCTTCCGTGGTTCGAGTCATACATTGACTCTCTCAAGCACTCCATTCAGCTCAACTCCAGCTACTTTGCCCAGGTGGCAACAGAAGTGGCTCCAAACTGGGGAGCACCGGCAATGCCAGACCAATGGGCCGATTGCTCCTACCAGGATCTTGATAAGGTCCGCAGCATAATGATCCAGATGGTGAGGGAATGGTCTGCCATTGGCGAGAAAGAGCGAGATCAGTCGTTTGGAAGAATTCTTTTGGAATGCGAAAAGCTTTTTCCAAACGTGCCAGATCGCCCGCAGGTCGAAGTGTTGGTCCCTGGAGCCGGTCTCGGGAGACTCGTGATCGAGCTTGTGAGAAGAGGCTTTAGAACACAGGGAAATGAGTTCTCTTACCACATGTTACTCAATTCTAACTACATTGTCAACAACACCTACTGCAAGGATAACTTTGTAATTTGTCCATTCATTCACAAATCGTCTAATGTTGCAAGAAGAAACGATCAACTCAGACAGGTATACATCCCCGACTTCAACCCAGGGGACATTTCGCAGATCAACGCAACTTATCCGGAGATTCCCGTTGCTGACCTTATGTCAATGGTGGCCGGATCTTTTGTGGATCTCTATGGCCCGCCAAATCTCAACAAAATCTCCGAAACCTACACCAACGACCCGATGGCCACACAGTTCAGACTGACGAATGCCAACAAGTTTGGAATAGTTTGCACCTGTTTTTTCCTCGACACTGCATCCAACATTATCGACTACCTCAGAACAATTCACCATTGCATGCGTCCAGATGGTTATTGGATCAACTTCGGCCCTCTTCTCTGGCACTACGAGGACGACGAGAGCGTCACCAACTCCACACTCATTGATGAAATCACCGGAGAACAGACGCAAGTGCCTACTCCTGTCAGAGGACTCGAGTTGTCCCGACAGGACCTTATTGAGCTCATCCAAAACGCTGGATTCAGGTTCATCAAACGAGAATCAGACATCGAAACCAGCTATGGCGGAGATGACAAGGCTCTGGGGGGATGGAAATACAAATGCGAGTTTTGGGTCTGTCAAAAAGTTTGAGCAGCAACCTTGAATCTCTCCAGACTCTGCTCAGTCGTCTCATCTCGGTAAAACCCTAGAGTTTGTTGCCACTGTTGCAAATCTTCGATCACCACCGCCTTTCGGATTGAGCCTGACTGATTGCCTGAGCTCACAGACTTTGTCTGAACCAGGTCCTTACAAATCTTGGCCAACACAACTGTGACAAGCCTTAACGAACTACCCTGCTCCTGATAGTGTTTGAATAACATTTTCATCAGTGCCGTCTGTGAATTTCCAGCTGCATCAACTATGTCCGTCAACTTGTCGTTCTTGATTGGTAAACCTGCGGCGGTCAAAAACATTTGCAGTCTGATCGGCCGCGTTTTTCTCTCGACCTCCTCTCTGGAACACTTTGTTTCCAAGAGAACAGAAAGTTTACTTCGATTCTTTGAAGAGGGCAAAAACCTGTCCTTCACGTATTCAGTAAAGTCCTGCAAAGTCAGGTTTTCAATCACTTGAAGAGAAACATAGTCCTCCCCAGAGTTACCGCGAGAGAACCTGTAGGATCTGTTAAGAATCTGTTCCCAAAAACTTTGATGCTGTTTCATGATTTTGCTTTCTCCGAGAATTCCTCCAACAGAACCTAATGTTAGACTTGAGCTTCCTCCCGTTTTGGTGATCTGTTGACTGGACTGCGAATACGAACTCACAAACTGTTGTTTGTAAGATTTATTAAACTCGCTTTCGGTCAGATTTTTGAGAAACTCGGTGCTCCATTCGCTCACAATATCATCAACTTTCGCATCCAAATCAGCAGAAGTGTGCTCTCCGCTCATGATAGTGACATGTATCCCAACAGTTTCTCTTAGTGATCTCTGGCCAACCCAGGAAACGTAACCAAGTTGGTATTGATTTCTGATCTTGGGCACCAAGGAAGTTGAGAGCAAGAAAGCCAGAAAAGCTGCTATTGTTCTCTCATCGTCATTCTTCCTCAAACCAAGCTGCACGTACTGAACGAGTGCATTTGTTTCGTCAGGTGAAGCTCTTTGAATTTGATAATTGACTCCCTTCGGAAGCACTATGGTCGAAGGCCGGGCACACAAGACAGGACCAAATGATGGAGCTAGCTGACAGAGTATTGGAATGAGCCTGTCTTCATAATGTGATTTGACCACATCTCCTTGCAGCAGTGAGGCAAAATAGCAGTTCTCAAAGGCTCTTCCAAGTACACAAGCAGTTTTGTCGAGATCCAGTTCTTCGAGTGTCTCAAGCCTTTCCTCCACAGACCAAGTATACTCTTCTAAAACCGCCAAAGTCCCCAAAGAAGCCACTTCGTGTGATGGCAAATTATCCATACTCTCATATTTCAACTTGAGTTTGACCCTTGCCTTCCTGAAGCTCTCTGGAGTTATCAAGGTAGTGAAATTGACACAGACGTCATTAATCTCCTGAACAATCAGCTCCAAGACTTGGAAGAAACTGTTTGCAGGCCCGGAAACATGAACTATAATCCCAGAATCTCCTTTAACTGAAGGAAAAAGATCGTAGCTGTACCTGAGTTCCAGTGCTGGATATAAGGTGTCTCTCAAATTCTCCTTCACCAGATCACATAAGAGGTCAAGACAGAGACATGAAAGAACGCTCGGCGAGACAGTGGTGCTGGTCAATTCAAAGCTCAAGAGAATCCTGTTCTCATAGTTTTCATTTGTCTCCTGTTTGAGCCACAATTGACAACCATTGTCTGTATGAAAAAGCTCTGGAGGAATGAGCGAGGTCTCATCCTTAAACGAAAACTTGAAATCAGAGCTTGAGTTTTTCAAAAGAGTGTTCAACAGTTCTGTTTGGTTCTGTATGAGTCCAATGACAAAAGGATTTGGTTTCGGAAGTTTTATCTCGAAGTTATGCTCGGCTTTTTCCAAAGTGAGTGTAGCAATGCTAAAGTCGAAGCCAAAATATTGATCTGTTGTGAAGTGCAAATCTTTTGGTAATAGCTTGGCACGGGACAAAGTGTTCTTATTCCCAACGTAGGTAGCCAAAAGGTTTTCACAAGTTACAACTTCTCTGATGAGTCTGCTGAATAGCTGAGCCTTTTCAACCCACCAACCAGGATTGTCATCATATGATCCAAGATAACCATCGTCTCCCAATCCCCAACAAGGGGATGCTTTAATCAGCCAAGGAGTCAAAATACTTAAATCTTCCAAGAGGTTGTGACTAAGATTGCGACAATCGATGAGGGATGAGTTGTTTGTGTCCTCGTAGAGAAAGTTGTACAACTCTACCGAGTTGAACTGGGAAAGCAGTTTGGCAATTCTTTTTACCCGCTTTTCGTTCGCATCAAAGACTTTCTCTGTGTATTCGAAGAGTAATGTGAGGATCAGATCAATGTTTCTTGTCCCGAAAGGGGTCAGTTTCAGTTGCAATTCAAGAACTTCTGTTGTACAAGTGACCGAAGTACTCAGGGCCATCACATGAGTGATATACCCTAGTTTGAAGAGGATCGAGCTCAGGGAAGTGTCGTTCTCGCTGCCAAGAACAGTGCACCACGCTCTGATAAACATTTGCAAGTCTTTCGAGTCGATGTGTTTCTTGAAAAAGGACTTGATGGGAAAATGAAGTCTCAAGATCGGTTTTGGTGTTTCGTTGTGGATCAAAATCATCTTTCTGGTCTCTGAGAACGGATCATTCTTATATCTCGGACCCCAACATTGTCTCAAGATATTCAATTGCAAAAAGTGATCTTCCATTCCAACTTTGTCTTTTTTGCTCTTCAAGCATGTCGAAAAATTAGCCACCGCCAGCCTCTGAAGGGTGTTCAACGACTGGGGTCCACTCAAGACCAAACTGGTCTTCCAAGGCTTATATTCCGCTTGAAAGAATTTGCTGAGCTCCTCTTTGAGATCCACTTTCCTGTTGGCGATCGCACCACTCAATGTGTGAAAGTTCCCTGTGCAGAACTGGTGGAATGGATGTTCCGGATTGGCCAGCAACCGGAGGCCGTGGAATCCCAATTTGTTCAAAGAAGAGCAGTTTTTCGTGTGCTCGTTGTCGATAGCGACCACTTCCCTTCTAGCATAGTTATGATCGAACAGGGGGTTTCTGAAGTAAGATGAAAAAACCTTGAGCAAAAGCTCAAAAATAGGTTCTCCATGCGGCTCAGTATCGCTGACCGTCGGGACTTCAAAATAAAAGCTGGTTTTCTCCGCAACAGTCACTGCATTCCAAGACCCTCCTGTACGATACACCAATTTCTTGTAGTAATCCACCTCAGGATACTCCTTGGAGCTGACACAGACCATGTGTTCGCAGAAATGCGCAAGACCGGGGAATTCTGAGGGATTTGCGTGGTGCCCCGTAGCCACGGTGAGTGCACAACTGGCGACCTCTTCGGTGGTGTCCGAAACCAGTAGGACGATAATCCCATTTTCCAGCTGAATCAGCCTATGATCTCTGTGCTGGAAGGCAGATGGCAAAAGTAGTGAGGTTTCCAGCACCTTAACCATTTTCAAATGTAATTTATTAGACGAAAAACATCTTTTGTAGCTTGATCTATCATAAAAGGGAGCATACAAGCCTTTTATACTCAAACACTGTTTTCCCTTTTTTTTGTTTTGCCCCTGTTTTGAATCCCCAAATTTCCCGATCCAGCCAGTCCAATGCACAGCCTTGATATATTTCAATTCTAAGGAGGGTCGTGTGCAAACCGAAGGCGCGGAACCCGGCTGAGCCTGAAGAGACAAGTAAAAATCAAGAGGCATAATTTAATGTGAAGTGGAAAGATACGGATGTGGAGAACAAAAGTGTGTGGCTGGAGCGCAAACAAACACGGTTTAATTAGCTGAAGACTTCGAATCAAAGCGGACACGATCTGATTAGTGCACGGGACCAATAATATTTCGTTACTTCACCCACAACGACAGCAAAAAGATCTCCTTTTTTATATCATGTCAGCAGGAAAACAAACGTCAGTGAAACTGGTGCTTCTCGGTGAGGCGGCCGTGGGAAAATCTTCGCTTGTGCTGCGGTTTGTCTCTAATGATTTCCAGGAGAACAAGGAGCCAACAATTGGGGCTGCTTTTCTCACACAACGGTGCACCATCGGAACTAAGACCATCAAGTTTGAGATCTGGGATACGGCAGGACAAGAGCGGTTTGCCAATTTGGCTCCTTTGTATTACAGAAACGCGCAAGCAGCGCTCGTGGTGTACGATATCACCAAACCGGCCAGCTTTATCAAGGCCAGACACTGGGTCAAGGAGCTGCATGAACAAGCTTCCAAGAACATAGTCATTGCTCTTGTCGGAAACAAGTACGATCTTATTGTGGACGAGGAAACGGGCGAGGAGATTGAAGGAAAACGCAGTGTTTCTGTGGAGGAAGGTAAAAATTTTGCAGAGGAAGAAGGCTTGCTGTTTTTCGAAACCAGTGCGAAGTCAGCCTTCAACGTGAACGAGGTATTCAGAGCGATTGGAAAGAAAATCCCCGATGATGCCGGCAAGAACAACGCAAACGGACTTGATGAGGCCGGAAACGGCTCAAATTCCAACAGAATAGACCTGAATGCTCCTGTGGACACGACAGGAGCACCAACAAATTGTGCCTGTTAAGAAGCGTGATTTTGGCTATACTTTTGGGCGGGAGTTGATGTTTGTTTTTGCTATTTTGAAGTTTATATATGGGGTAGTGACGATCGATTGAAGGAACTTGAGTCAAGGTTCTTGTGTTTTCGGAATAAACTTATTCTCTTTTGAGAGCTTAGTAGAGTTGGACTCGAAATACAATCTCATTTAAAACTGGTATTCACTGCTATAATCAACCTCACTCTCTACAGTAATTGTCGAGTCAGAGCCGCTGGTCTTGGGATGTGACCCGCAAAAAGCCATAAACTCACAATTTGGGCTTCACCTCGTTCAGACCACCCTTCGTAGCCGCTTTATTCAACTCCAACAATCCGCTGTTGCTCGATGCTGAATGCTTCTCTCCTTCCGAAAAGAAAATCACGCTCACAGTCAAGTCGTCGCGGTACCTTCTACTCAGCGGAGAAGGAATGCTCACCAACATGTTAACTTCCTCTTTTGATCCTCCGTTGCTCAAAGCGTTTCTGATGATGTGTGTAGCCACGTTCTCGTCCTCCAGCAGGAACCCGGTCTCGTTTGATTTGCGTCTAGACTGGACTCTCTGTTTCGACTGGGATGAGCTGTCGGTCACATCCACCACCAATGGTAACTTTTTGTCCTTCGAACTTGGCCAGATCGAATCCATCAGCGACTTGTTAGGCTTGATCAGCTTCTTGTCCTCCATCCACTTCACCACCAACCCCACCACTTCCTCGTTGGTCAGCATCTCATACAATCCGTCAGATGCCATGACCAGGAAATCGTGCTTTTGAGGGTTAACCTCGTGAGTCGTGATGATCGGCTCGGCAGTCACGTAGGGAGGGGTTTTCAGATTGGCTGGCAGTTGTCTTCCAAAGAACTGACTGGAAATCTTGTGCTGAATATCCTTCGCCCACTTGTATCTGGCGTCACCAAACGCTCTTGTTGGCTCCAAGGAACCCAAAACTCGGCCATTTCTAACGACATTTGGCTCATTTGGATGTTCACTCAAAAGCTTAGCAACCTCTGTGGGGTTTGAGCCAGTCTGATCCACAGATAATGCGGTCACCGTCCAGTTGTTCTCCTCGTTTAGAGATCCCAAAAGAGCTCTGGAGTCCCCTGTCACTGCAACTTTGAGCGTTTTCGTGTGAGTGTCATAGAAGGACATCAACGCACAAGAACCAGACAAGGCGGGCATCAAAAGCTCTGCTGCCCCGGCCTTGTTGTTCGGATTATCTAGCAACTTCTGGACATTCTTGTTGACAATTTCGTCGTCCAGTTTCAAAAAGCCCTGTTTGATGGCCTTGTCAATTGCCTCATTAGAAGGAATTAAACGCAAGTTTTTCTCACTCACTTTGTAGGCCTGATCCAGCTCCCCGATAACCGAGTCCAGCAAACTATCCCTCAGCTTGGCAGAAGTGTTCCACCCGGCATGTCCGTCGAAGATTGACCAAAAATGCCAATCTGCGTCCACTCGCTCGTTGTTGTTATCCCTGTCCTGAATTGGAACCTGCACAATCTTCTCGGATCTATCGTCTTCTATTGGGTTGTTGCTTGGCAGCTGGCAGATGTCATATCTGACGACTCCCTTGCCTCTGTTGACCAAGTAACTCTCTTCAAACTGTCTCAATCTACGTGAGACTTCCTCCTCGCTCAACAAATAGATGCCTTGTTTGTTTTGCTGGCTGGAAATGCCGCCGTTGGCAAGCGAGTTTGTTGTGGATGTGGAGAAGAACTGCCTGTTGCCCAATGTGGAAGACTGTTCGAACTTGTTACTGGATTGGTTTGGTGGAAGCGAGTCCGAATGCAAACTGTTGTTGGAAAGAGAGATATACGAGGTTGCCAGAATCAATCCCGAAACCAAGGCCAAACGGAACTCCTTTCTTCTCATTTTCTTTCCTGATTTGAGTGCTTTTGTACCGCTGGAATAGCTGTTCGATTGTTGGTGGGATATATATGCTCTCGTTGCACTGTGAAACCGCTTGATCTGGTGTTTTTGGTTCACGAAGTTCTTCACTGTTTTCAGGCTCTGTGGATGAGGTTTCACTTTCAGAGAAAGCATTGTGAAGGGAAGGGCAATTGCCGGGTCAAGTCGGTGGCAAAGCGGGTAATTTGAGGGTCAGAACACAAATGCAACGCGGCTCGAGCAACTACAACTTCAATTAAGGTAGAAGAGGCAATCGAATACCGCTGATTGTAATAAAATCTGTATGAAGATTGAAGGAAGTTACGATTGCACAACAGCAACAAAGGGACCTAGTTCTACTTCTTTTTATTTGTTTCCTCCCTTCCCCCAGATCTTGCCGACACTTCTGGGAAATGGCAGATTAGAAAAATCAAGAAAGCCAAAAAAAAAAAAAAGTGAAAATTCAAAAGTTTCACGAAAATTTTAGACATGTCCAACCACACCATTCTTGGCTCACAACCACCAAAATGCCACCAAAGAAAGCAGTCAAGGCTCAACAGGACGCAGAGAAGAAGAAGAAGGCACAGAAGACGGCCAAACAACTGGAAGATAAGACCTTCGGTCTGAAGAACAAGAACCGGTCCAAGAAAGTGCAGAAGTATGTCGAGCAGGTGAAGGGTACCGGATTGGAAAAACAGGCCCAGGAGATGGCCAAGCGGAAGGCTGCCGAGAAGAAGGCGGCTGAGGAGGCCAAAAGAGAGGCAGCAAAACTGCTGCAGGCATCGATCCCTACACAGAAAGTTCCATTCGGTGTGGATCCAAAGTCGATTCTGTGTGAGTTCTTCAAGGCAGGAGCTTGTACCAGAGGCAAGAACTGTAAGTTCAGTCACGACCTGAACGTGGGAAGAAAGGCAGCCAAGAGGGATTTGTACTCGGACGACAAGGACGAGGAAAAGAGACTCGACACGATGGACAACTGGGACGAAGAGAAGCTTAGAAAGGTCATTTTGTCCAAGCATGGAAACCCAAAGACCACGACAGATATTGTGTGTAAGCACTTCATTCAGGCTGTGGAGGATGGAAAATACGGTTGGTTCTGGACGTGTCCAGACTCAGATCCTAAGCTGAAGAAGGAGTGTAAGTATAGACACTCGTTGCCTGCAGGATTTGTGCTCAAGACCAAGGAGCAGAGAAGAATCGAGAGAATGGCTCTGGAAGCGCAGCCAAAGATCACTCTGGAGGACTTTATTGAGACGGAGAGAGACCAGCTGCCAAAGGATAAACTTACGCCGATCAACCCTACAACATTTGCCGCATGGAAGAGGAAACACAGACAAGCCAGACTCGAGGCAATGGATAAGAAAAAGAAGGGGCTTACGGGCAGAGAGATCATTCTCAAGAAGTTCTCCGATAAATTCTTCCAAGAAGAGGAGATTTCCAACGACAAGGGTACGGAAATCGATATGTCTGAGTTCAGAAAGGAGCTGGAGGATATTGACGGCGAGGAGAACATTAAAGATTATGGTGATGGGTTTGATGCTTTTGAGGAGGAGCAATTGAGCGGAGAGACGGAGAAGACAGAGAAGACAGAGAAGGCAGAGACCGCAGTGGAGGCTGCTTAGACGGGCGGGTTGTACGATAAGTAACGGTAGACCCTCATTTTGCTCGGGTCTATTGAGGATGGTGAATTAGACGAGACAAGAAATCACTCGAGTTTGCTCTTGTCGCCGTATCCCATCATATTTAATAATCAGGTGGTATCATTCTATTCAAATGAGTACATGTCAGAGATGTCAGTAAAAACGGAACCTTAAGGACGAACATTGAGGTGCACGTAGTGTAGAGGCCATGCTCGCAGTTTGCCTTTGATTTGGGAAAAATCGGGTTTGAATGTTGCGCATGAACCACGAGTCAGTTGCCGTAGTTGTGCTGAGATTAAAGATCAACCAAATTCTCCTTTTCAACCTTGCCCCTGCCGATCGTTGCGTCGATGCTGGTGTACTTTCTTACCAGTTCGCAGGAATGGTCGTAGATCTCGCTCACATCCCAGAAAAACTTGAACTCGATCTGCGGTGGATACTCAGCGATGACTGTCTGAATCCGCTCTCTCCACAGATCCTTGCGCTTGTCGTACACAAGTTCCTCGAGGTTTTCGTCTGGTGCGCTTTGTAAATTTGACGGCCGTGCTCGAGGCAAGATCATCGGCTGAGCTTTCGCATACATGTTCAGGGCAGCTCGCCGAGAAGGGACCGGAGGCGGCGATGATGGCGACGGAGAGGGGGAAACTGGCCGCTCGCGGTCGCTCATAACGTTTCGGCGAGGAAGAGGTGGGGGTAGAGGACTTTTGGAAGGAGAAAATTGCAGGCTCTTGGATTGTAACGGTCCTCCATGCAGATGTTTTGGTTTTGGAGGAGGGATGGGCGATGTTTTCTGGATTTCAGGGGTGATTGTGGTGATGGAGTCTGCCGATAGGTCAGAAACCGTTGATGCAGACTTCTGGTCAAAAGGGGCGTTTCTCAAAACATCTTTATCGTCACGGTTTCTTCTGGTAGCAAGCAGCTCCTGAAGTTCTTTGAAATTCTTCAGGTCATCGCTGTTCGAAGAAAACGCACCCGTCAAGGCTCTAATGTAAACGCACAGTATCTGGTCAGGAAATTCCCTAACAAGATGTGCATAAGCTTCCACGTCTTGTTCTCCAGCATCTCCGATGAGGATAAACTTACGCCGTGGGAAATCCTTTGCAAGCTTGATAAGCGAGTCCTTCTTCCGTTCCGCAGAAGGCTGCGTGAACGAGGCAATCAGGTTTCCCGAGTATTGTCGCAGACTTATCGAGTCAACAGGAAGTCCCACATAACTCATGAACCCATAGACAATGTTGTAGATTTGCCACGGGGAGTTGCTGACGTAGTGCAGCGAGCAACCGTAGTCCTGTTTCAACGTTTGAAACCATTTGGCCAGTCGTGGGACCTCACAATCACCAAAATCCTTTGCAAAAATGTTCTTGAAAAGCTCTCGTTTGTCGCCCAGGACTCCTGTGATTCTCACCGTGTCATCGATGTCCGTTATGATGCTCACACCTTGCGGCTCAATCACGTTTGCGTCTTGGGTTTGCACAATGTTGGGGTTTTCCAGCGAAGAAACCAGTATATAAGATGGCCGGTAAGACGACGCAATCGAGATATGGAAGGAGCCGGTCCCGTCACTGTACATGTTGGCCCCGAGGAGAGAATCTTTGGTGTTTTCCGAATAAATGGTGATGTTGAGAGGAGATTTCGAGATGTGTCTGGCAATGAGTCCCTGCATTCTCTCTCTTATGGTGTCCGTGTTCGAAGACGAGATGGTTGTCTGCGAACTAGACGAGATTGTCGATGCGGCATCCGAGTCAAACGGCGTTTTGGTGTCTGGATTCACCAGCGAGTCCTCTATCTCGCTCTCAATCTGGTTGACCGTCGTGGCCGAAACGTTGCTTTTCGAAAGACGCTGCAACAGTGACAACATGAGCTTGTTTTTGCGGTTCATAATTCCGGGGCAGAATATGCATCCTGAAACATCCGTAATGTACTCGTTGTTCACGAAGCGCGTGTAGGTCTTGTACAACTGGATTTGAGCATCATCAGGAACCTGTGAGGTTGTTATCACGTTCGTTTCTTCGTCGTAAGTGAAACTTTGCTGGATGGCAGACGAAATGCTCTTGAAATAGGAGGACTCTTTTGTCGACCGAACAACGTTCAGCAATTTCCGCTTACCTAAGCCAAACACACTGTCATCGTCAGAGCTGTTTTCGTCGGATTCACGAATTTGTTGCTGTTGTTGCTGCTGCTGTTGCTGTTGTTGTTGCATTGCCTTGTACACTGGCTCCTGTCTGAGAAGATAAAAGAACACTCTGTCTTTACTGGAGACGAGAAACTTATTTTTGATGTATCGTGCTATGCGCTGTCTGGTTTTGGCGCGTTTCTTGTGGGTCAGACCCAATCCCTGTTTGAATAGCGTATACCCCTTCACTGTGGTGGACTAGTGTCGATGTCAGAGTAGAAGAAGGGGATGCAGTGTGCAAGAAATCTCTCTAAAAACTAAGACGGATACGTTAAAATAGCAATTGTCTGCGCGCAAAGTGCGAGATACAGGAGAGTGAAGACCAGTGAATGCGGAACTTTATCTGTGCTTACCAGGTGGCAAAGAGGAAATGGGAAAAAGGGAAACATTATTCTGGGAGTTAGAAAGTAGATTTGAAGGTTAAAAAAAAAAATACGGGCTGCGTCGATCGACGCGCCGATTTTAGAAAGCTATTATTGAAGGAGTCGAATAGACGGTTTCACCGTTCAACAGTTCGCAATTGAAGGCTGTTTCGCAGTCGTTCAAGTGTCTGCACTAATAATATATCGCTCAAAGTTTATAAAAGGTTATTCCTATATATCGAACTCAATAGACCCGAAAGCAATCGATCCGGTCGATACTTACTCGTCATGGAATCTGACATTCCCCTTTGACCAGGTCTATGTCGTAGATTCTATGTTGTATGGCCCCCAAAACCGGTCACATATCGAGAACGTTTTTCAGCGTGTAACACACAACCACAGGAAGTGAGAGAAACAAAACTGAGTACTGCGAGATCACGTACAAGGACAAACATTCCAACGGAGTGCAGTTTTCCTGTCCTGGCCTCATCGCACTAGCCGTCAAATAAACCTGAACTGTCGCCGATGGCAGAGAAAACTCTAGGCACGTGACAAACATCGCCATGGGATCCGTCAGCCAGCTGATTTTCTTCAGCCTGTTCACCCACAAAACGCCAATGATGGGCAAAATACAAAGCCGATAAAGTGTATGGCACAAAACGCTCTTCCAAAACCCAGGGCTGATCTTTTTCACCTCCAACCTCCCCAACAACGAGCCAATTAGCGTCAGCCCTAGAGGAACACAAGGATAGCCACAGTACTCCACATATTGAAGCAGAAAGGACAACGGTGGATTACCATCGGGTGCACTTGCGACATGAACTTGTGATGTCTCGATGAACAGAGCTTTCAGCCACGGTATCAAGGCAATTGTCAGCGAGATTGCCAGTGCAATGGAGTTGGGTTTCAAAAAGTTTTTCAAGAAGAAGACCATGCTATTCAGATGATACTTCTGAACAAGAGGAATCGATTTCCCAGAATCCTTGACGTCCTTAATGCTCAAGTTTGTCTCGGTCAGAATGTTCATTTCCGTGGGAACGTTCATGTTGTACGGCTCTGCACGTGAGTATTCCATAACAAGATCCTGGACCAACGAGGGAGCAGCACCGTACAAACTCGTGGCCTGCGACGAGCAAGTTTCGTGCGAAATCACCCTGTTCATCGACCGGTTTCTGATAGATGGCGCCGGAGACGTATCGAATGCGTAATTAGACCTGCTTCTGGCCGAGGGTATCTTTGCAATGGTGTTGTGCGACATCACAGGCATTAGTCGCTGCGTCATACTTTGGCTGCGGACAAGCGGATGCGGATTCAAATTCGACGGGAGTCTCTCTGCTGAAGTGGCATCACTCGAAAGACTGCTCTCCGAGATACTTGACCTCGGTGAGTCGTAGTTATGCGTGACCGTGGCTTCCCCTGGTTCCACTGCCGATTCCGATACAGTTTCTTCAGGACTTACCTGGGGGGCTGGGTCTGTTTCGTTCTCCTCGTACTGAGCATCAGCTGACTTCTCGCTGACTTGCTCTTCGTCGCAGAGCTCGTTCTTTCGGAAGTCATACTCCACCAAAAGAAACATTCCACAATTGAACTGCACTATCACGTACATTGTCAGCCAAATGATCACGTATGCAGTTCCTTTGTTCACCTGTTTGGAGTCGAAAATGGTCATTCCTTGCAAATAAGCGATAGGCAAATCAGACACATTCTGCATGATTCCCGCCAGCATGGCGCCTCCAATCCACGAGTTTCCGCGCTTCTTTGGGATAGGAGTCAGCAGAACAATAGCAGCCGCGATGGCAGCGTTCAGACAGTACATCATAAACGCAGACAGACAAATCACTCCTATGGTCTTGATATCTGATATAGAGATGAATGACACAATCTTGTCTATGATCAATGCTGGCATAAACAGGATCAAAACCAAATCACTGAGCGCTCTTGTTGTTCCAATACTCAAAAACCCTTTTCTCGTCAGCACGAAGCCTGTGAAGATGATTAGGTACATCCGCACAATCGGCTTGACAGACGAATAGATCACCTCACCCAATGAAACACCCATTATGACCAGACAGACTTTGAAAACCAGAAGAACAGGTTCATGCTCTCAAACACGAAAATCTGAAGTTTATAAATGACCAGAATGCAAAAGTCGTTGTGTTTTTTTCCGTTCATCCTTTTTTTTTCACCTCGGTTATCTAACTAATTTTTTGGGAGATATAGCAAACGGCTATTGTTGAAACGCGATAAAGATAATTAGCAGTGCGGATTTTGCGCGGTGTTCTAATCGGTCAAATATTATTCCGACCAGACGATCTTCAACTGTGCTGACAATGTAAGACCCTTAAGCCGTCAAACAATGCCCTGTTTTTAATACTTTTGTCAAAATTGACTGCCCTGGAACAAAAAAAAAGTTGTACGATAGGAGTTAGAAATTGGGGAAATGGGAAAAAAATCCCTCTTTTTATAGCGAAAAAAAAGGGAATCAAAAGACAAGGAAATTTTTCTTTTCTTGCCCCCCTTTGTTTCACTCCCCTTTGATCTTTGTCGCCATGTTTGCTTTTCTTGATCACTCCGAAGACGTTGTCGTCAGATCAGACACACTGGATCTCGCACAGCAGGCTCTAGCTGACACAATCGACAGTTTAACATGTCCTGTCGCAGACAGCAGTGTAGACACCTACAATATTACCGTGTTTGAGGGCGTGTCTGCCCCCCGAAGACGATTGTCTCTGTTTACGGGCACTAGAGGCAGAACCGTGGATCTTCTATTGCAGTTACAGTCCGAAGGGCCCTTCCAGTTATCGGGCTCACTAGACGTGTCTCTGCTCAAGGTGCATGTGCTTCTCAGTGAGTGGCTCGTGACATTCACTGCCCCAGTTCACGACCTCCTCAGGTTGTACCAAAAGGTGAGTGAATTGTTTTGACCCCAAAAAAAATTGGCTACTAACTCACCCAGGTGCTCGTTCCTTTCATGCGAAAAACGGGATCGCTTTCAGTTCTTGTTCCAAGATTACAGGGATACAATCTTAGCTTTCCATCCTACATTGTCACACCCAGCCAGCAGCATTTCATGCCTTGTCGCGGTCCCTCTGGAACACTTTTCGTTATGTCTGTTCCGATGGAGGAGGACTTTTCAGATTTCAAAGTATTTGTTGTCACAAAAATGTCTGTCGCGGAAGAAAAATTTCTTTTCAAGACAGTAACAGAAAACGCCCAATTTGGCCGGCCTCCAACAAGAATCAACTTTCTTGCTGAAAATCAGCAGATAATCAAACACAGAAACACGTTGTTGAAGTCCTATAAAACATCTTTGACAAAGCATACAAAGAAGGCGGTCTTAACCAAGCAATTTTGGTTTTTAAGAAAAGAAATAGGATCCCTAATTGGAAAGAAGGGTAAAGATATTCAGAAGATACGTGAACAAACAACAGCCAAGATCAAAATCTATGACGAAGAAGAATGCACAGAAAATGCCACACCCCATGCGTTGAAGATGAATAGCGCACAACTGCTGGCGATCACCGGTACACTAGAGGAAATCGACCTGGCTGAAGATTTGATCAAGAAAAAGATCTTGTACTACCGTGCGACAAGAGGCTGACTCATTGCTTACATGAATATGGCATTAACGTGGCGCACAGATGGCGTTATGTTTATGCTGTTTGCAAAAAAGTCCCCACACAATAAGGGTAGTGTACTCACACTAAAACTGTACGCTTTTTCCCGTTTTGAATTTTTTTTTTTTTCACATTAAAAAAATTTGAATGGGTTTTTCACAATAAATGAAAAATTTTTCAAAAAATTTGGCGGAGTCTCAGGTGGAATATCCTTTCTGCGAATTTTTCAACTTGGTTTTATTCAACTCAGGTCTTCTTCATCAAGAACCCATAGTTAATTCCCAGATTAACGATACATTTACACAAAAATGGCTGACGGTGTTTTCCCAGGTGCTATTGGTATTGACTTAGGTACCACCTACTCGTGTGTTGCCACTTACGACTCGGCTGTCGAGATCATCGCCAACGAACAAGGTAACAGAGTTACTCCTTCGTTCGTTGCCTTCACTCCAGAAGAGAGATTGATCGGTGATGCTGCTAAGAACCAGGCTGCTCTTAACCCAAAGAACACTGTGTTCGATGCCAAGAGATTGATTGGTAGAGCTTTCTCTGACGAGTCTGTGCAAAAGGACATCAAGTCCTGGCCATTCAAGGTTATCGATGATAACGGAAACCCAAAGATTGAGGTTGAGTACTTGGAGGAGACCAAGTCTTTCTCTCCTCAAGAGATCTCTTCTATGGTCTTGACCAAGATGAAGGAGATTGCTGAGGCCAAGATTGGTCAAAAGGTTGAGAAGGCTGTCGTCACTGTTCCAGCTTACTTCAACGACGCTCAAAGACAGGCCACCAAGGACGCTGGTGCCATTGCTGGTTTGAACGTCTTGAGAATCATCAACGAGCCAACCGCTGCTGCTATTGCTTACGGTCTCGGTGCCGGTAAGTCTGAACAAGAGAAGCACATTTTGATCTTCGACTTGGGTGGAGGAACTTTCGATGTTTCCCTTCTGCACATCGCCGGTGGTGTCTTCACTGTTAAGGCTACTGCTGGTGACACTCACTTGGGTGGTCAGGATTTCGATACCAACCTGCTTGAGCACTTCATGAAGGAGTTCCAAAAGAAGACCGGTTTGGACATCTCTGGTGACTCCAGAGCTCTGAGAAGATTGAGAACCGCCTGTGAGAGAGCCAAGAGAACCTTGTCCTCTGTCACTCAAACCACTGTTGAGGTTGACTCTCTCTTCGATGGTGAAGACTTCTCTGCCAACATCACCAGAGCCAGATTCGAGGACATCAACTCTGCTCTGTTCAAGTCCACCTTGGACCCTGTTGAGCAAGTCTTGAAGGACGCTAAGATTCCAAAGTCCCAAGTTGACGAGGTTGTCTTGGTTGGTGGTTCCACCAGAATTCCAAAGGTCCAAAAGTTGCTGTCCGACTTCTTCGACGGTAAGCAATTGGAGAAATCGATCAACCCTGATGAAGCCGTCGCTTACGGTGCTGCCGTTCAAGGTGCCATCTTGACTGGTCAATCTACCTCCGATGAGACCAAGGACTTGTTGCTGTTGGATGTTATCCCACTTTCTCTGGGTGTTGCTATGCAAGGTAACGTTTTCGCTCCTGTTGTGCCAAGAAACTCCACTGTTCCAACCATCAAGAGAAGAACCTTCACCACTGTTGAGGACCACCAAACCACTGTGCAGTTCCCAGTCTACCAGGGTGAGAGAGTCAACTGTTCCGAGAACACCCTGTTGGGTGAGTTCGACCTGAAGAACATCCCACCAATGCAAGCTGGTGAGCCAGTCTTGGAGGCCATCTTCGAGGTTGATGCTAACGGTATCTTGAAGGTCACTGCCGTCGAGAAGTCCACCGGTAGATCTGCCAACATCACCATCTCCAACTCTATCGGTAGATTGTCTACCTCTGAGATCGAGAAGATGATCAACGACGCCGACAAGTTCAAGAAGGCTGACGAGGAGTTCTCCAAGAAACACGAACAAAAACAAAGACTTGAGTCTTACGTCTCTTCGATTGAGGCCACTGTCACCGACCCAGTCTTGTCTGCCAAGATCAAGAAGGGTGCTAAGGACAAGGTTGAGGCTGCTCTTTCCGATGCTCTTGCTGCTCTTGAGATTGAGGACTCTTCTGCTGACGACCTGAGAAAGGCTGAGTTGGCTCTTAAGAGAGTTGTCACCAAGGCTATGGCTACCCGTTAAGTCATTCTCGGAGACCTAGATAAATAGCTAAAGCTTTTAAAGCTCTTTATTGTATATGTGTTTTTGAAGTTTTTCTATTCTGAGTTTTAAAATTCGCATCACCTATTTTAATATCTAATACACTAAAAGAGCTATTTAACAAATCCGAGTAAAACAATTAGCACAAATTCACTCCAGTATGTAGTTTCCAAACTTGTCCATCTTGAGATCCGCGCCGAGACGAAGAGCCTCGATGATTTTCTCGTTCTCGTCCGACAGATTCGAGGATTCCGACAAGTCGTCCTGCTCGTCCTCCTCGCTGTCATAGTCGTCGTAGTCTCCTTCTTCTTCGTCTTCTTCGTCTTCTTCATCTTCATCTTTCTCCTCCTCGCTGTCGTCTTCCTCCCCATCGCTTCCCTCATAGCCTCTCATGCCTCCCAAAGCGCTCTCCAGATCCCTGTCCAGACCTGTCATTTTCTTGGTATATCCAGATGCCTTGACCTGGACGTCCAGATCGGAAACCCGCTCGACATCTCTCCGAAACACGGGATACGCATACTTATAGCCTTCGCCATAGCCGTCCACATCCAGCATCGTCGCGTCGTTCTTGGGCTGGTAGCCAAACCTCTTCTTGAAAAAGCGTCTTATACAATCGACATCTCTCTTGAAGTAGAATTCGGCCTCAACATGCTCGATCGAAATACACTGCGGGAAATCAATCACCACAAATCCAGTGTCTGTCTTAGAGTCGTAAGTGCCGTCCTCCTTGATCATAATATTGTACTCGTTGTAATCACAGTGGATCAGCCCATGATTGGCCAGCTTCACCATGAACATCATCAGGTCCGAATACAGCTTTTTGTACGCAAAATGCTCCTTCAACTGTCTCATCGGAAACCCAACAATCCGCTCCATCAAAACACAGTGTCTTGAGTGATCCAACGGCTGAGGAACATCGAACTGATTCTCATACAAAATCGTCATGAACTCGTATTCTTTCTCGGCAGCAAGTCGAGAAAGATGCATCCAACTCTCGGCATGCTTGTTTTTCAGATAATCACGCTTGTTTTTCACTGTTCTAAACGAAACACGACCCAAACGATGGATCTTCAAAACCCTCGACTTTCCCTGAGGATCCTTGGCCGAGTAGATGTCCGACTCCTTACCAACACCAATGGTGGTTCCCAGTTCGTCGATGTTCCCACGCTGGTGAATCGACTTCAACGCCAGATAATCAAACCCGTTATATGTCAGTCTGTATCCGTCATACTTGGCATTCCGCAACTTAGAGATCAGGTTCAGCTTCGCCAAATCCGAGATCGCCTTGTTCGCAGAACCCATCCCGGTCTTGAGAGTCGCAATCTGGCCAATCAGTTTGGTGGGAACCACTTCGTGGTTTCTGGATCCAGTCTCCACCGCCTGGAGGACCCTCCAGTCCTCCGCGGTGAGATATCTCATGTGTGTTGTATCGAGCTTCATTGCTGTTAATGGCTGCTATCAGACTGTAGTAGGAGCTGCAGGTCTGAAATTTTTTTTTTTCACAAAAAAAAAATTAAAAAAAAAAAAAAAATCAGCCTAACATAATAATTAATTATCGACTAGACTTTACAAAAAAATTCTCCCCTCCCGGGATCGAACCGGGGACCCTGAGATATCAGAGTAAATTACAGTCTCATGCTCTTCCATCTGAGCTAAGGAGAGATGTTGTTGTAAGGTGAGCCTTTTGATAATCTATGTTGCAAAGACTGCATGTAAATAACATAATACTACACAACCCGGAATTATCTAATACTTATCTGCTTCCGAGATCTATCTTCTCCCGGAACATCTTCCTACACATTCTTGTCTAGTTCCTGTATGACTAACTGAATAACTCCGAAACCCAAGTGGATTTCTTGATCGCGGAGATCTGAGCGGAGGCCCATGGCGTTTCGGCGCTTCAATGCCATCTCCGAGCGAAGGTAGTCTCCAAATCCCTAATAAATCATTACGATCTACAGCCGTTTCCCTTATGAAAAGCTTTCTCCGCAAATGGGGTGTTCTACACAATGATCCACCATTTTGGAAAATAACTCACGAGTTACCCCTCCGAAATGTCCCTCCCCCCAGCTGCACCCCGTGACATGCGTCCGGAGGGAAACGACACTTGCAGGTGGGCCGACAAAAGTGTCAAATGACTTTCTCCAACGTTCTTTTCGGTGTGACGTGCAGAGTAGTCATCCTTGTGTAGTAGTCAGTCGCGGAACTGCGTCTTACCCCAGTTGCGGGGTCATCATCGCGATTTTTCTCTGTGGAATTCGGTTTGGCGCTGCGAAAAACAGAAACAGAGTCGTTCGATCACTTATTGTTCCAAAAACAATAGGCGCTATCCGGAGCAAAATTGCATTCTGACCTTGCCGAATTCTGGACTATTTAAATTCCGGAAAGCCCCCTCCTGTCCAGTATCGACGGGAAAATCACACAATTCACTTCAGTTACATCGAAAGAACGCAATTACCCAACAAAATGATGAAAGCACTTTGTTACCTCGGACCTAAATCTATCAAATGGCAATCAGTGCCAAAAGCAAAAGTTGTCAAGCCAACTGATGTGCTTGGTAAGCTGGAGGCTGTCACCCTGTGTGGAACAGACCTTCATATCATCAAAGGAGATGTTCCAGAGAGCACAGCTTTTGCTGATAGCCAACCGGGTAAAGGACTCATTCTGGGTCACGAAGGTATCATAACCATTGAAGAGGTTGGACCGGCCGTTAAGAAATTCAAAGTTGGTGACAAGTGTATTGTGTCGTGTATCTCCTCATGCGGTGAGTGTTACTACTGCAAAAGAGACCTCCAATCTCACTGTAACAAAGGTGAGGGAACTTCAGGCTGGATTCTCGGCCACGAGATTGACGGAACTCAAGCCGAGTACGTGCGTATTCCATTTGCCGACAACTCGCTTTACAAGGCACCTGAGGGTCTTCCGAACGAATCTTTGCTGATGCTGAGTGATATTCTGCCAACTGCATACGAAGTTGGTGTGATTTCCGGTAAAGTGAAGGAAACCGATACCGTCGCGATTGTCGGTTTGGGACCAGTGGGATTGTCTGCTCTACTGTCGACAAAGGCGCTTAACCCAAAGAAGATCATCGCAATTGACATGGATGATGCCAGATTGGAGGTTGCAAAGAGATTTGGAGCGGACGAGATTATCAACCCTGGAAAAGTAGATGCCAAACAGGTGGTTCACGAGCTGACTACCACAGAAGACAAGAAATCCGGTGTTGACGTTGCCATTGAGTGTGTCGGAGTGCCACAAACGTTTGAGCTTTGCGAGGACCTTTTGTCTCCTGGTGGACATCTTTCCAATGTTGGTGTCCACGGAAAGTCCGTCGAGCTCAAATTGCAAGAATTGTGGATCAAAAACATCTCCATTTCGACCGGTTTGGTTTCCGCTTACTCCACAAAAGATTTGCTAGAGAAGGTCGTGGACGGAAGAATCGATCCTTCCTCTCTGGCCACTCATCACTTCAAGCTGGACGAGATTGAGAAGGCTTACGATGTGTTCTCCAATGCTGCTGCAAACAAGGCGATCAAGGTGATCATCACCAACGACAACTAGGCAGATAACTTTTACTGATTTCAAATTCATGATGGCTCGTTATATGGCAAAAACCTGTCATAACAGGATCTGTAGTGATTGAGAGTTAATCACCAAACATGTAGTCATTTAATAACACTAGTATCATAAACACGTGAAAAACGGACGTTCGATCATAAAAATCTTCACTTGGTCCGCTTATACTTCTCCTCGGACCTCTTCTTCTCTTCCGGATCCAATCTATTAATACCCCCCAGCAACGCTTTAGAAATTGCTTCAGTGGTTCCAATTATTGGCCTGATCACCATGATCGGAGTAGCCTTGGCTATCTCTTTTGCAGCAGCCTGTGCACTTCCACTCTCTGATGCCTTCGAGCTTGCCGTGACAATTGCGTTTCTCGCAGTGTCCAGGTTCCTGTTCAGTGCGACGTACGCTGTCTTCAAGCCGTCGTTGATATCTCCTGGTTGGTTGGAGTATAAGCTGACAATCTTCTGGTCCTCGTCTTCCAGCTCCGAGTCGTCATAGTATTCGCCGTCAACATCGCTCGCACTTTCGAAGCCGTCGTTCAAATCGTGCGTACTCTTGAGCGAAGAAGGGGCAACAAATTGCGCCTTGTGAACGTGATGCGTTGGTTTGTGTCTTGCTTGTTTTCCTGAAATGTCATCAAACTCTTCGTCAATGAACTCCTCATCATCTTCTCCAAATGAATCAAATGAGCTTCTTCTGTACGCAACGTTGCTCAGAGAACTTTTGTCGATTAGGGAGTTGTTATCTGTAGCTGCCAGCGCATATATGAGATCACTTCCACCAGATGAGATTCTTCTTCGAGACTTTCTCTGTGTCTTTTTGAGACTGTAATCGGGTAGTCTGGCAGCCGAACCATCTCCTCCAAGAGCTTCTTCGGTAGATTCCAAAATTGTCTGTGTACCGGCAGCCAGTTTCACACCAAATTTCAGTATTTCCCCACCTGTAGTCTTGGCGAACGACAACGCACCTTTTTGCAAACTTCGGATCACCCTTCCGTCCTTCTGATATTCTTTCACGGGCACCACCAGGAGATCTTTGAAGCCTGACCCAATCCTGACTATTGATTTCACCGGAGCAAGACCTGCAAGAACTCCCCCAAGCTGATTCCGCTTGATGTCCGGCATCCAAGCATCGTTCAATAACTTGTGCACTCTGGCAAATCCAGGAACTCCATACAAGACGACTTTTTTCAACAACATTTCTGACTCGTCTAAAATGAAGAAATTCATGAATTCGGTCGTATGTCCCGATCTTATCCCGGCATAATCGACTTTCTTTGGCTTGTAGTCCAGCTTAATCTTCACAGCATTGACTTTCAGTTTCTCGATAAAAATGTCGTCATCATCCAGAACTGGAGTCAAAAACCTGTCATCCTTGAATTCGCCAAACCTCGTAAGGAAATCGAGAGTGTCCTGATCAACATACAACCTCAAAGGAAGCACAAAAACATTAACAACCATCTCAGAAGCTGCAAGGGAGGGAACTGGTCGAATGGTGTCAATTGTAAGATGTAACATACTGACACCTTCTTCCCGATCGCCAGCTTCCCTCAAGTAGCCCACAAACATATTCCAACTAGATGTCGGAATGTTATCCAAAACCTGGAAGTCTTTAACACGAACATCAATTCTATTGACCAGTTCCGAATCGTCTAAAGACTCATCCTCATTGAAAACGATGGGTTTTTCTTTTGGATGAGGCTCACTGTTCACTAACAATAGAACAGACACGTCCACTTCCTGCAACTCAACGAGTACTTTGTGAAACTTGGACCGCTTCAATCTCACCTTCCGGCCTTTCGAATTGCCCAGTTCAATGTTATGTGAGGCAGTTGCGGGTCTGTTGCTGCTAGTAGCCATTGACTTGACGGATGAGGGCGAGGGTGGAGACAGCGTATTTCTCCCACTTGCACTTGCACTTTCACTATCATAAGCTGCAGTCTGGTAATTTATCGACTTGTTTATGTTGTCATAAAAACTTTGAGGATCTTGGCCAGCCACAAACCCCAAATGAATAGACTCATAAAGGGTTTCCCCAATTACCTCCTTGCTTTCCTCAAAGTTGTTGAAATCGGTCAAAGATCCTGAGGGAATGTCTGAGGAAGAAGTGTCTTCCGCCACGGAGCGCAGTTCTGGAGAGACACTCGATGTTCCTTGACTAGGATATCTATTCACTGCCGCTGTTTCATTCATCATCTGGTTTCTGGCTCGATCCTCCACCCTTTTGATAGCATTTTGAATGGATGTTTGAGTTTCTTTCCAATCAAATCCGTCATACAGCTTAATGCTTACTGTGGCAACACTAACACCGACAGACATAGGGATGATTTGCCCAGCCAGAAAAGAATTCGGACCCGCTTCAAGCTTAAAATGGTCATCTTCGAATTGAATATTTTCATCGGCAACTCCGTTGTTTTTTGTACCCCCAGTGCTTGCATTTGCACTGAGCGACGCAGAACTGGCTTCTGTGTCCGTCACTGGCGACCTATCATAAAAGTCTTCAACTATCTCCAAAGTGCTCTCGGGAACAAACGCCTCACGATCATGAGCTGGGCTGACTGGATCTTTTTGAGCATCACTATCATCAATTGAAATATAAAAGTTTTCTTCAATGTCTTTGAAAACATCAATTTCCTTGGTGTCTGGCTTATACTTTTCTTCAAAAGAAAACTGCACTGGCTGCTTCAGATCTTTAAAAAGCTGCAATAGACACTGCGACGAATCAGCACACAGATCGATGAGCAGAGTATCGAGTGTAATCTTCAGATCAACGAGCGATTTGTAGTCCACTCCGCTGCCTGATTTTTGATTGCGCAATAACGTCGAACGGTTAGTGACTCTCACATTAAGAAACATCGTGCTCGAGGAACCCACACTAACAAACCCCTTGCTCTTTAACAGCGAGACCAATGTCCAGGAAGCGTGGTTGTTTTTTGAAAGACTCAACCAATGTCTATAGTTTTTGCTTTCTTGGTCGCTCAGTATGTTAGCGACATCATCAATGAGCAACAAAGACAATGAACTGAAAGAAGACTGGAAACTTGCGTTTCCATCAGGCTCAACCACAAGGTTGGCATTTCCCTTCTTCAAGATCAGTTCTGCTTTGGAACGAATGTTGACCGGATTCAATCCAATGGACACGTCTGAAAATGTGAAATGAATTTGCATCTTGGCTTTTGAGCTTGAGACTGTTGCATCTGAGACACCAGGTGTTACCGGTGGTTCAGCACCGTCTTGGCTTTCAAACAGTGCAAACCATGCTCCATAGTAATTGATGCTAGAGTTTCGAAGGTGGAACGAAAGTGAGTTTTTGTATTTGCAGAAAAGCATGGGCAAATTCTTCTCTTCAGTGTTTGCAATGCTCAAAACTGGCTCTTCGGTGATACCAGACAGTCGACTTATTGTAGAACTCATCACAAATGAGTGTATCGTTCCATCTTTAAAGATATTGACTCCGATATCATTCAACGACCAACTGATGTCTCCAAACCTTTCGTTGATGTTTGTGAGAGACAGAGATATGTTTTTGATTGCGACAGAGAGACTCAAAACTCTCAAGTTATCCAAAAACAAGCTGTTGCCCATTCGAACTTGCCTCTGTCTGCGTCGGCCCTGATGGACGGATTGTGGAGTGGTATCACCGGCTTGCTTTATAGAGCTTAGCAAATTGTCGATTAGTGATACCAGGACATTGAATTTGCTGAAATCAGATTTGAAGGATACACTCTCAACTTCAGCTTTTACAAGAGAATTCAATGAAATCTCTTGATAAGTATTTCCATCAAATGACTTCACTTTGAACGGGTTGGTTGAAGAGCTCACTATCTGCAACTTGTTGACAACCAATAGTTGATTTGAAATGTAGTTATCTGTCTCTTTTTGATTAATGAACTCGAAAAATATCTTGTCAGTCTCGAAAACTCCACTGAAAGAGTTGTAGGACAAAGGGAGTATAGTCATCTTGATCGACTCGGTTTCCGACAGTAACAGATTGACATAAATAGATGAACTTTGTGCGGCAATCTCTGCGTTCCCAGTGGATGTATTAGGTGCACTCTTGGAATTAGGAAAAGGAACACGATGCCTCATCGGAGATGAATGCGAAATGCTGACTGTATGTGATTTTGTAGAAGGCATTGTGTTGAGGACCTCCATGAGCGTGGACAGTGAAGAATAATAGCGCAAGATGGAAATGAGAAGATCTGAGTCCAGAGTTAGGTTGGCAGGCTTTGAGCATAAAATTGTTGTCCTGAAGATATCACTTTTCAATATCTCGAATCTCAGATCGGAAGACGAGGAACGCTCATCTCCAAAAGAAAACAACTTTTCCTTTGAGTCTTCACGAACTATGGCAAGACTCAAAATGCTCCCGAGGAAAAAAGTTGGACTTCTTTGCTCGAAATTAACCTTGGAGGCAACCAACCGGACGCTATCAGCTTGTGCAAAGTCTCCTGCTTTATTCAAGGCAGAGGTCAGACTGATCGCGATCTCACCCACAATGAATTGACTGACTAACGTTGGGGTAGTAGGCTCTTTTGGACTTGTGGGCGGCTGGCTTCCTTCTGGACGCACTCTGGCAAGTCCCATCTTGGTAAGATGAGACAAAGAATCCAACAGGGATGCCAAACAGCTAGGGAGAGGCGACGCAGCGACTCTGACCGTCCCCACATCGACGTTGATATCCTCTATGTTTTGCAAGCCTTCAAAGGTGGTTTGCACAGAGTCGATATAAACGAGACGAGTAACGTGCTTCTTTGGGGCTTCTGCGATTGGGGATTCCTTGGTGTCCATTAAATTGGATGTCGCACTCATGTACATTGAACTGGCGTCGTCGTTCGCAAACATCATGCTGTCTAGAAGTGACTTTCGGATGTCTTCCTTATTCTCTGCCATAAATGATGTCGACATCATTCTATCATCGTAATCATCGGAATCAGACTCCTCGTCTGTATCTGAATTAATATCCTCTTCTGGTTCTGGCTCTGCAGATTCTTCTTGTTCTCCTGGCGCAAGTCCTTCCCCTGGGAATAACTCTGGTTTCAGTGAATTTATGTGAATATCCTTCAGATGAATGCCTCGCACCCCCTCGTGCGATGAAAAGGTGATGTTTTTGATTTGAACTTCCAACACGGAAGGAACCGATACCACTGTGATCTTTGTGTCCGAGATGTCCACTTGCAACTTGGATAACGCCATGTCGGCTGCCTTTGCCATCATGTTACTCAGTTTGGTCGACCCCGATTCGGAGTCAGCCGGCGTTGTTTCCTCTTCTTTTCCCTCCATAGCCTCTCTTGCTTCCTCCTCATCCACGACATTGTCATCAAACATGACGCTGTTGGCCAAGTCGGCCGTGCTTTTCGCGAGCGAAAACGAATCCGCGGTTGCTCGCTTTGAAGCAGGCGATGAGGGCGAAACAGTGATCTCCAAACCATTGCACTCTATGCTGACCCCTCCGCTCATAGTGAGAGTGAGGGTCATATCGCGGATCGTTCCGCTTCGGACATACGCACCGGGAATGCTGAACTTTTCGATATCCAACTCGAGATTTCGCAGGTTGATGCGCGAGTTTGTGCCCAGGGAAACGTCAAGGTTGGGCAGATCGATCTCCGAAAACAACGACAGCTGCTGAAGCACATACTTGAGCAGCCGTTTCTGTATGTTTTGCGGCATCCACTGCGGCGCCATTATTCAAGCTGTGCTTCCGGAAACAAACCAATGAGGTCTCTTTCTGACAGATATATGATGCTGAATGACCTTTAATTAAAGTGAAGAGTGGTTGTTTAATGTTTAATTTGCCACTCAGAGGGCAACAATGTTTTTAACTTTTTCTTTTACGTAGAAAAAGGGCTTGACAGATGGTCCGATAACAAGCCACATTACATTGCAGCCGCGCCACATCTGCGCCACAAAAAGTTACCCCAGGATTTGCCCAAAAAAAACAAAAAAAAATATTTTTCACCGTGCCGAAATCTATACATTACTGCGGCATCTCAACCTCCTCACTCGACATGGCCTCTCTGATGACATCATCTTTCTGGATCTGGATTTCCTTGCTCTTGATGAATCCCAGAAGGGACAGGCCAAACAGCAGGGTGAGTCCCGTCAGCATCATGTTCACGGGAGTCGGATTCATGTGAAAAACAGTGTGTGTTGATTTGTCCAGTAGGGTCTGCAACAGGTTGCAGAAACCCGAGAAACAGATGATCGAGCCGTAGACGGTTCCAAACGTTTTGTAACCAAAAACCTTAGCGCAGTAGTCGGAAACCGCCGTGTAGTAGAAAGGTCTGTACAAGACAAGAAGACAGATGCCCATGTACTGGATCGTCTGGACTGCCACCATGCCAAAGATTCCGATCGTGAACGAGATAACCAACAACACGGTCAAAATCGTCAGACTTTTGAAGTTATCCAGCAAAATTCCAATGAACGGAATCGACAGAATTCCACCAACAGGGAGTGCCACGTCGAAGAACTTGTTGATGGAGACAGCTATTTGTTCGCTTTGAAAATAGAACTCCATTTGGGATCTGATCGTGGCCACAAAATAGTTGATCCGAAGCATCTGAATCGTTGTGAAAAGACACATGAGATAGAACCAGGCAGTACTGAGCTGTTGAGCGATGGTTTTGTCGTGCAAAACACCAGAGATTCCTCCCGATTTCTCGTGCAATTGCGTCTGTGCAATTTCCTCATAGACGGACATGGTCGACTTGACCGACGATCTTCTCGATCTTTGTGTGTGGACCTCGGCCTGCGTGTATCTCTCGTCGTTCGGGTCGATTGGTAGACCTGTTTCGTCTATTCCGGTTTCTCCGATCTTGGCGATGGTTTCGATGGTTTTGTAGGACTCGCGCGGCATGATGAAAAGCTGGCAGATCAAGATGAAGACCGGGACAACCAGATAGTAGGTGAAAAACCTCTTGATGGTGAGGCCTTGAACAATGTCGTTTTGGTACACCACACGATACAACAGGAAAAGAGCCGAGCTCGAGTCGAATGCTCCCGTGAGAAGAGCCAGAATCAGCCCCGAATTTCCAGGGAAAGAATTAGCCAGCTGGAAACAGCTGATGAACACGAACGGACCACCGAATGCAAGGGAAACATAGCCGACAAGATATGCGTCGAAAACAGCGATCGACGCGCCGTTGGACAAACACACGGCAGCCAGAAAAATGATCACCGAGCCGATGATTCCCGTGACTCTGGGGCCATAAGTGTCGAGAATGCGGCCGACAAGAAGAGCCGTTGCGTTGGTGATCACCGCTCCGAGGGTAAACATGAGATTGAGTTTGAGATCTCTTTCGGCGCAAACATCTCCTTTTTCAATCGTATGTATTTCACACACCTCCTTGTAAACTCCCTCGGCAATGAGAACAGGCTTCAATGCGGCGAAACCGAATATCGGACCGGCTGCAAACAGACACCAGGTAATGGCACAAACTACCTGAATGACTCGTTTCTGCAAAGACGGAAGCGTCTCTATGAGTCTATTGGACTGTGTAGGCAACAAAGGCGATGTTTCTGTGTCGGACATGACTCGATAATTGTTCAATTGTCTGTGGAAAGAAGATGTTTTCTTATCAGGAAGCAATGTTTTTCGGGAGAAAAGAACAGTTAGAAAGCTGGAAAAAATTAATGTGCAGAATTCAGAGACTGGGAAAAAATTATGTTCTGGGAAGACACAAGTGAAAATGCTCAAGATGCCACTGATAGTAGGAGGAGTCTGCCTGTTGTAGTTCACGGTCAGCAACCCAGTCAGCGAAAAGCAATTATCGGATGCAGCTGCTATTACACTTTTTCTAAGCAAATGCTCACTACTTTTTTTTTTCTCTCTATCATGGTGTAAGGATGTCGGATATGACCGAGATTCTCTATTTACATCTAAGCAGATCCCAGTTTGTCGATTTGCTCAGCGAGCTTATCGATGTCATCCTTATCGGACTTGGCAGCCTGTTCTGGCTCGTCCTTAGGCTCCAGAATGTTCTGAATCCAAGCGACCTCCTGTTTGATCAAATCCTTGGTGCTTGGAACATAGTGTCCACCAGGATGCTTCATGACGGTTGCATTGTCGCACAATTCCACCAGGGCCTGCGATCTGTCTGAGGAAACCAAAGTGTCGAGCTCACCAAAGATGTGCAGGGTTGGCAGCTTGATCGAAGGCTTGTAGAGATGCTGGAACTTCTGGGGCTTGAGGACATAACCGGAGTAAATGACACCAAATTTGAGCTCGTCCTTGGCCTTTGGGTTTCCGACGATATCGGCGTATTGATTGAGCACAGCGGCGGTCAAACCGGCTCCCTGGGAGAATCCGATGATACCGACAAATGGACCCTGTTCCTCGTAACAGCTTTTGATGGCGTCGAAACAAGGCTGGATCTCGTAGTCGTCGGTGGTTGGGAACCATCCGCGGAAGTTAGGCTCGTCTTCCTCCTTGCCGTCGACGGCTTTGACCTCGAACGGCATGTCGGAAGGCTTGATCTTCAGAGGGCCATCCAGAAAGACGGTGTGATATCCGATTTTTTTCAGCGCTTTTCTGATGGCAGAAGCCTTGGCCGAGAAGACCGGGCCGTTCTGGGCGTACCCATGCAAACACAGAATAGAACCTTTGATAGCTTTAGTTGCCATGGCGTTGATTTGGTGATTTGTAATACAATCTATAAGGAAGAAAAAAAATTATTTTGCTGCGTGAAAAGTTTATCTGCTGAAAACGGATAATTTCGCACCCCCTACAAATTGGTGATTACTCAGCGAGAGCAACAAAGGAAGACAGTCGGCCATTTCAGCCAAGAGAAAAATGCGCGGAACCATCCGTGCACCGCGAAGAGCACGCGGCGAAGAAGCGCAACATGCACCGAAGGCGGCAACGGCAACGGCAGCGCCGCTCGTCAACACGCCGTTCTTTTCAACGCCGCTCTCAACTACCTGGATCTCATAGTCCCCGGTGGAAAACTTCTCTGACATATCGATTGGCTCTGACGTGAGATTGGATGCGCGCAACCTCGCCGCGAAGGCCCCCCTGAAACACCCCGCGTAGTGACGTAACTTCCTGAAACAGAACATGGGGTGTTTAGCACAGCCTCGTCCCTGTGAAAAAAAAATTATTTCAGATTCTGACGGAAGGTGTAGAGGCAACTGTTTGTTGCTCAAAGGGGCTTGTATACAAGTGTTTTTCAGGTCTGTTGACGACAACAGACAGCATTGGCCATTGAGTTATTCAAAAATGCCCGGACAAACAAACACTTCGCCTGTAATTGACTGGTTTGCTCCAGTTCCCGTGGAGGATTACAGAGAGCTTGTTGCCAATTCTGTTCCTTCGCTGTTGACGGGATGTCCGCCCGACAAGACGGTTGGCCAACCGGCAATTGACGTTGCGTGCGGCCCAAATTTGCGTTTCCTCGGAAGTCTTGAGAACGGAACCAACAATTATCGTGGGTCAATCCTGTTGGTGGTGAGAGACCAACAGACCGGTGTTGTTCCGGTTATCAAGTACCAAATTGGTCCTGCAAAACCGTCCGCAACCGGTTCGGACGTTCCGCTCGAGGCAGGCGAATTTCCCGGCATTTTGTTCCACCAGGAACAGGGTTGTTCGTTTTGGAGATTCTCCATCGAGCTGTTTCTCACCGAGTACGAGCAAAAGGTTCGGTATTCCATCAACAATGAATTGAACAGCAACTTCCAGTTTTTCATTCCCGCCTTGCAACAGAGCATGAACGTGATGTCGTACTCGTGCAATGGGTTCTCGTTCAGCGTGGATACGAGCGATTTCAAGGGCTCTTTGTGGCTGGATGTTTTACGCAAACACGCACGACTTCCTTATCACGTGATGATCGGGGGAGGCGACCAGATCTACTGTGACTCGGTCAAGAAGTCGTCGAAGCCGTTTGAAAAATGGCTCAAGCACAAAAAGTTGCATTCCAAGACCAAGCTCACTCCGGAGATGGTTGCGTCTTTCGAGGATTATTACCTAAGCAGTTACCTAAGATGGTTTGGAAAGGGGTATTGGGAAGGAACGGCAGGAAAGACGTTGCAATCGACGTACCCATTGGCGTTGCACCAGATTCCACAGGTGAACATCCTTGACGACCACGACATCATTGACGGGTTTGGCTCGTACGGCCATTCGACAATGACCCAGGAGGTGTTTTTGGGTGTTGGAAACGCCGCTTTCAAGTACTATCTTTTGTTCCAACACCACACCAGCCCGACCGAGAACCCGGAGCTGGAGCCGTCGTGGATCATGGGTGCCAAGAACGGGCCGTACATCAAGGATTTGTCGCGGTCGTTGTATGCTCGTCTGGGCCAGGAGGTGGCTATGGTTGGGTTTGATTGTCGGACGGAGCGCACGAAACACGAGGTTGTTTCGAGCGCCACTTACGCTCGGATTTTCCAGAGACTCAACAGAGAGATTGTTCAGTCCAACGGTGCCATAAAACATCTTCTTGTTTTGCTCGGGGTTCCTATCTGCTACCCCAGAATGGTTTGGGCCGAGAGTATCATGAGCTCGAAAATCCTTGCACCAGTGAAATTTTTGGCCCGCAAGGGGATTATTGCCAAGGGTCTGGTGAACGAATTCGACGGGTCGATCGAGCTTCTGGACGATCTGAACGACCATTGGTGTGCCGTTCACCACAAGCACGAGCGCAACTGGCTGATGGGCGAGCTGGTTCGGTTTTCGTCGATGAACGGAGTCCGGGTGACGATTTTGAGCGGAGATGTTCATCTTGGGTGTCTTTCGCGGTTCAGGTCGAAATTGCACGGTCACCATTTGATTGGAGGCGAGTCGAAGGCCGAGGAGAACAGACAGATTCTGCAGAATCCGCAGACGGATCCGCGGTTAATTTTCAACGTTGTTTCGTCGGCAATCGTCAACACTCCTCCTCCGGACGGAATGGCTACTCTTTTGGAGAAACGGGCCAAAATCCACCATTTTGACCGGCTCACGGACGAGGACGTGGTTTCGTTGTTTTCGAAAGATCCACGCGACCTGCCGCGCTCCAACCATCTGTTTTTGAACAAGCGCAACTACGCCGATCTGATTCCGTTCAAGAACCTCGACGAGGAGATGCTCGCGAGATACAGAAGGTTCCAGCCGGGCGATCTGGTTCTTCCAGGGCCCTCGATCAGTCTGGTCAAGGTTGGCGAAGACGAGCTCGAAAAGGGCGGATATCCGCTCGACGAGGACTCGCTCGTCACCACGTTCCATTTCGAGGTGGACATGACCGACGTGGAGTCCGAGACGTACGACTACGAGGTGTTGATTCCAAAACTGGACGGAACGTACATGCTCGAGAACATTGGCGAGAAGTAGCAGGAAAAAGTGGTGGTGCAGAGGTGCAGAGAAATTATTTTCACTTCTCCGCTGAGTGGTGCAGATGGTAGCTGCTGAAGTTGTATTTTTTATTGTATTGTGTATTGATATTTGTGTCGACGAGATCAGTAGGAAGCCAGCGGAGTGGAGATCGAGCCACGGACCGTGTACTGTAGAGAGGGAAGAACACAGATGTTGAGACAGATATTATATTGACGGTGGTAGGAACATAATTGGTTGGAGGTGGGAGCCACCAGAAACCTGGTCAGAGAGACCTGGCACGTAGAACCCGGAGCAATCAACCTCCCCGGATCACTGAAAGCTGGTTTGTCCAAGACCGTTACTCTTTTCTCTCTGCAAAAATCGCCATCAACGCAAACACCGAGTAGAACATCGCCAGAGGATACGCAATAAGGGGCCGTGCGTTGCTGAGACTCAACACCCGCACAAAAAATCCTGACGACGACAGCGTGCACCAAAGAATCGACACGAACGCCAGCACGTACCCGGGGAAGTTGTCCAACCGCAAAACGACTGCGAGACCACTCAGAAACACCAGCGGAAGCAGACAGTAGCCGATCACGGACGCCGTGCGCAGGAAGTCGATGCTGGTTTCGGCCGGAGTGTTGGACATCAGCTTGAACAGCCAGTGCAGCGAGATTGTTCCGAACAGCGCCACGCCGTAAATGTAGCCGAAGTGTGTTTTTCCCGACAGAAGAAGCATTGTGGCGAACAGAAGACAGAAGATCAGCGGGCCGGCCAGGTCGGAGTCCTGGATCACGTCCTCTCCCAGACTGCTGGACCGCAGGTTCATGACTGCGAGTGTTTTGGATTTGATGTGTTTGAAATTGATTCCCAATTCCTCTAGAAGAGGGGGCTCTCCTGGATATCCGCTGGTGGAGAACGCTGCGAGGATCCCCGTGCTCAATGCGGCCGGGTCGTGGTCCCCGGACCCGTACGAGTACCCCGTCTGCATCGACCCCGTGGGGATCGAACCGTTGTAATAACTCGACGGGTTACTCGAGGGGGTCTCTGTGTTGTAGAAGTTGAGGTTCGGCTGCTGATAGTAGGACATCTGGGGCGGGAATCCGGCTGTTGTTGACGGCTATTGCTAAATTTCAGGCACGAAAAAACACGTAAAAACGAGCAAAAAATTATAGAAAGTCAAAAAAACAAAAAAATACACACACACAGTGGGAAAAAAAAAATGATTTTAGAGAGGGAAAACACGAGGGCAAACAGTGTCACATTTGTTCTAATTTCTTTCGCTTTTGAACTGAACCGTCCGTTTCCGCGTGTTTAGTGCACGATATCTCACGTTTGGAGCCAAATTGGGGTGTATTTCTAGCTGCTGAGACGCCATGAGCCAGCCCTCAACTACTGCGACGCTGTCTCCAACCGCATTTGATTTCACCGAGTATGGTGATGCCCACCGCGCCTTGGTGCAATTTCTCATGACCACCAAATGTGTCGAGGAGACCGAACTTCTGCGCATGTTTGTGCGCATTTGTACAGTGGTTGCAGAGCAAAATACGTGGGAGTTGCCCCAGATCACTGCCGATGAGCTACTCAAGACGGTGGCCGCGATCAACCGCAAGCTGGCACCATTGGACCTCGAAATAGCCTCGTCTGTGGACCAGGACAATGATTCGCTCACGAACTTCACTTTTGTCAACAAAAAGTCGTCCAACTCCATCAAACTCGCCACATCGTACACTGAAAAGGAGATAGAGATCATCAACCAGCTCATTGATGCCATGTTTGAGACACCTTACGATGATGAAAACCGGCTCACTTACTCTCTCAAACACCCTGTCGCACTCAATGTCGCGAAACGGTCGCTCAACACGATGACCGAGGCGCAGAACCTGATCAGCTCGCTCGAACTCAACGGCTGGCTCGAGTCGTACAACAACAAGTACACGTTGAGTCCGCGTGCGTTGGCGGAACTGGGGCCGTTTCTGGTGGGCAAGTTTGATGTGAAGAGCGCAGAAACTCCCAGCGGAACGGTATCGGTGTGCACGGGTTGCAACGAGGTGATCACACGTGGAGTCTGCTGCGCAGAGGACTGTTTTGTTCGGTTTCATCGCAGCTGCAGGGACCTGTACGTGAATTCGCACGGATACGGGTGTCCAAACGGGGACTGCGCAGAGTCGCTCCAAAACATGACGGAATTTTACTAGCTACAGGCTGATGATTCCGAGACTCGCGGCCTCAATCGCGCTATTAAAGTACACAATTACTGCGTGTATTTATCGCTCCAGCTCGTCCAGATATCCACCAACGACCTCGTCCACAAGGTCGTACACAAACTCTTCCAGAACGGTCTCCTCGTACCGCTCGCAGTACAGCTTGACCTCCTTGGTTTCCAGTTGGTCTTTAAGATCCGCAGGAACAAACTGCAACTCGGGCCCGGTGTTCATCTGCACAATTCCCTTGTTGTAGCAGCTCACCATTGGATAATATCCGAGCGACCCGTCGTCTCTCGTGGTGTCCAACTCCGTTTTCCCGGACTTGGTCGGCAGTCGTTGTTCCGAGCAAGGCGGCAGAAACGCGTACAGATCCTTGAACGCAACGCCTTTACAGACACCGTTCTTGTACACGGTGATGGACGAGCCTTCCAAAACGTCCGGCTGGAACTTTTGCTTGTCCCTCACGGCTTTTTCCCCGAAAACCGTCACGGGATTTTGCAGATGCTCCATCTCCTTCGACGGAGAGTAGTCATACTGCTCGAAAAACAGCTGGTTTTTGTACTTTATCGGGATCTGGTCCCTTAAAATGACGGTCTCCGTTTTCTGTTTCGGCAGCTCAATTAACAATCCAACGACATCGCCTGTCTGAAACTCTTCGTCTTTCATGAAATCCCCTCTCTTGCTCAAATGTACCGTTTGTCCGAGCTTATCACGTAGACCGTAACCGTACCCATCAAACCCCACGGGGGCCTCGAGACTGGCTTCGCGACGTGCAAACCCGACACGAACATTGCCTTCGCCGTCGTTTGCCTTTACGATACGGAACTCCACGTACCATTTTCCCTCCCGCAACGCGAGATTGGCCCGCGTGCTTCGCCAACCCTGCAACGCGGTAGCTGTGGACGCGGTCTCATCGACGAGCAGACCCGGCGACTTGTCAAAGTACGAGAGCCGTCCAGTGTACGGCGGAACGTCAGAAGTGCAGTACATTGTGGACCTGAACAGTGGACTTGGCCGACACGGCTTGTATTTGAACGCTCTTCTGTTGCAGGGGTTGTCGTCGTTGGAGAAGAACTCGATCGATTGCAGTGTAGTTTGTTTGGTGAGAGGGGGTTTTCGCAGTTCTGAGTCGAGGTCCTGCGACGAGTAGGGCAGCGGCTTGAGCCTTGGTGCAACTTTGTACTTCATGGGAGCGGTAATTGGGGGACTGCGGCGATGTTGTTGAGGATCAAAGACCAAAAAAAAAAAAAAAAAAGTCCAAAAGACTGAAAAATTCGCTATCAAGAAAATAAAAAATCCTTCCCCGAGGAATTCGTATGCTGAATCCTTCCATAAACCTCTTGCCAGACTTGTCCTTCCGTCATGTCACTCGCACGGATAAAGACCGTCAACGCCAAATACAATATCTTCACAAGCATAGCAAAAAGTCTACCGTCAACTTCTGCTGCCAAACCCCTTTCTAACACCACCTCTGCGATCAAGGATAACTTCACCACCACAGATCTCCCCACAACATGTTCATCGAAGATCCTCGACGGTTACGTCTCACCCTTTGAGTCCACTGTCACCAGACTACTCAAGGAAGCTGGAACCAGCATCATAGGGAAAACAAACATGGACGAGTTTGGTATGGGTAATTCAACACTCAACTCTCATTACGGGCCCACTTTGAACCCTTTATACCGACAATCCGAGCCGTTGGTTCAGGATTACAAGGAGGTTTGTTTCTGGACCCCGAAAAACGCCGAGATCAACACCGAAATCACGTTTGAAGCCCCCAAAGACCCGCAAAATTACCGTCTTCACACATATTTACAGCCTGTTCTCAGCAAAAACTACCAGATAGACCCGGATATGAGGCTGGTTGGCGGTTCTTCCGGTGGGTCTGCGGCGGCAGTTGCGGCGGGACTTGTGGACTTTTCCATAGGCTCGGATACCGGTGGATCGGTTCGGCTCCCGTCTGCATACACCTCGATTTACGGCTTCAAGCCGTCATATGGCCGTATCTCGCGATGGGGACTGATCGCATATGCACAGTCATTGGATACCGTGGGGATCATGGCAAAAGAGCTGCCAATTATCGAACGGGTTTTCAAGGTCCTCGACAAGCACGATGAGAACGATCCCACGAGTCTTGCGGAGGAACGACGGGAAATTGGAGTGAAAAACACACCAAAAAAGTACAGAATTGGAGTCCCCGTTCAGATCAGTGCCGAAAAAATTTCGTCGACAGTATCGGAGAAATGGTATCAATTTTTGCAGAACCTGGTTGAAGCCAACATTGCAGAACTGTATCCGGTGTCTGTTCCGGCCATAAACAGCTCCCTTCCGGCATATTACACGCTGGTTTCGTCCGAGGCGTCGTCAAATCTCTCGAGATTCGACGGAATCAGATACGGTTATCGGTCGGGGAAATTTTCTGCGGAACAACCCGAGTTCTCCAACACGCGATCGCTGGGATTTGGCCAGGAGGTGAAGAGACGGATTGTTTTGGGAACGTTCTCGCTGTCGTCACATGGCTACGACAGCCATTTTGTGCGGGCAACAAGTGTTCGGTCACGTCTTATCGATGAGTTCAACGCGGTCTTCAGAGACGAGAACCCGCTTGATGTCGGGAACTCTGGCGTCGATGGCGGAGTCGACTTTATTGTGACTCCGACGGCCGCAAAAGAACCAGCGTTGGTGCGAGAATACACCGCGATCAGACCGGTGGAGGGATATTTGAGCGATGTGTTGACGGTTCCATTTTCGCTGGCCGGACTGCCGACACTAAACGTTCCAACTGGCGAGGGATCAGAAAATGTGGGGATCCAAATTTCGGGCCAATTTGGGTCCGACTACAAAGTTTTGGACTTCGCCAAATTAATTGCGTGTAAATAGCGGGATGTTGTTCTTGTATAATTGCATTACCACATCTAATAGTACAGACTGCCTCTAAACGGGAAGAACTCTCACGCCGGCGAGTTTGTCAACCACAGGACCAATCACTGGGTTGGAGAGCAACGGCCCGATGAAAGGCAGAGATCGCAGGAATTGAACGAGCGTAGCGAAAAACTCTCCAAACAGACCCAGAATGCCGAAGCTTTCAATGATAAAGCCCCAGAACGGCCATTTCATCAGGATCAAAAACACTCCAAAGAGGAAACAGATCGAGCCTCTGAGTTTCTGCGGTCTTGTGAAGAAATATATTGTCTTTTGTGGTCCGATGATCAGAATGAGTCCAATCACGAACAGAACGTTGCCCATTGCCAGCAACGCGGCATCAAACAGCATCATGATGCCAAGGAAGAAGAGAAAGCATCCTCCTGCGGTGAATCCGACACCGAATTCTGGTCGTCACGTTAGTACTAGTCAATTGAGCTCGCCGCAAGCAAACTTACTCTGCAGTTCTGTCAGCCAAATCATCTTAATTAGCGTATTTCGGGAGGAACAACGTACAACCCGTGTTTAACACTTGTTAAAACGCGGCAAGAATTTGTGATCAAAAAACAAAAAAAAAAAAAAGGACAAAACGCTTCGCCACACTACACCGCCACACGACGTGGCGGTGCTGCGCGCAAGCCGGACGGTTCTAAAAAATAAATGTCAAATCTCCGTGCCACACGGGGCTCTTTGCGAACAATACCCAGCAGCCATGAGCGATTCCAAGATCCCGTTTGATCCCAACGAACACGTGCCGTCAGAGCTCCCTCCGTCATATGAAGAGGCGGTGTCTTCACCGGTGACGGAGCCTCCAACTAGATACAACAGCCACAGTTCAGTTGGATCCGGCTCAGCCTCGGGTCCGGTCCATTCAACTGTTCCTGTTCCGCATCACCCCAATTTCCAAGCAGCGGACTCATCCTCGGGACGCAAACCCGAGGACCTCTACACCAACAATCTGTCGTTACCCTGGAGATATCCCCGGGGATATTACTGTTCCAAATGTAAGAATACAGGATATCGGATTAAGGACGGCAAGATGTGCAAGCCGTGCTGGAGAGACTTCAACAGAAAACCGGCTGTTTCGACGGCCGTGGCCCCCGTGGCCCCCATGGCCCCCGTGGCACCACAGATACCAACGGCGGCGCCCGTGTCGTACACGCCCCCAAGACCCCTGAACCCGGCCGTGGTACCGCTTCCACCGGGCAGAATAGTGGCCCCCGTTTCGAGCTTTGCCCCGGGCCCCATGGCACCTGGTCCGCTGATTGTCCAGCCCGGCGACCCACGAATCGGCGGAACGTTATGTCCGCGATGTCGTGGCCGCGGACTTGTGCACTTCTTCCTGGACGAGGAGACGTGCTACGTTTGCCGTGGAATCGGCAGGGTTCCCGGTTAATAGTGTATGGTTTGACGGCTCCAAAGCGGTGCCATACCGAGCGCGTGCACCGGGATGGAGAACTGTAGCGTTTTTCTATAACGACAAAAAAACACACACACACACACACATCAAGTATCGTCAAACAGCTCGTTGACGGCGGCGTAGTTGATCTTCTTGCTGAGCGACTTGTTCTTGAGCATGCTCTTGGCACTGTCTGCCGCAGAAAGTTCCTGGTTCAACGTCGCGGTCAGACCCAATTGCGACGCGTTTCCCGAAAGATACTCGCCATACTCGCTCTTGAGCTGCGTTCTATCGTCACTCTTGCTGGCCTTGCGTCTCTTCTTCGGGTGTTGGTTGTGACCTGCGATCTTGTCGGCGTCCTCCTTGAGTCGTTTGGTCTCCTGCGCAAGCAAAAAGTCCTGGTTTGATCCGACCCACAGCCGCTCTTTGAGCCGACTCTCCTCCTCGGTCAGCAAAATGGTGTCGATTTCGTCGTCATCAACGTCGTCGAGGTTCTCTGGGTCATCGGGAACCTTGTTGAGCAGATGTTCCGTCTTGGGCAGCGCCTTGAGCAGGTTGCGCGGCCGGTTGCGCTCGATCATCTGTTCGAACTCGGTCTCCTCGCGACTGGCCTCGTCCGTCTCGACAGCCACGGCCTCGTCGCCCGAGCTCTCCACCGTCAGGTTCAGCTTGCGCAGCCGGTCCTTCTTCTGCCGGGCAAACACCCGTTTCACGTGGTCCTGGATCTCCTTTTCCGACAGCTTCGAGTCCTCCAGAATGGCCACGAGAATCGGGTCCTCCAGCAGATCCTCCTGGGTCTCAGTCTTGGCCGCCGACGAGATCTGCGACTTGAGCCGTTTCTCGCTGCGTCGGTTCTTCTGGAACGACGGCGGAAGAGTCGACTCCACCTTCCCGTTGGTGCGGAACTCCTCAACCGTCAACGTCGACGCGTTCGTGTTCTTGAACTCGTTCAGCCGTTTCTGGATCGTCGACTCGCCGATGTGTGTCACCGCCACGATCTCCGAGTGCGTGCGTCTGAAGTTGTTCATACGTGCCGCAAGAAGAATGCACGCCCCCGCAATCCCCGCAGGACGCCGACCCTCGTGGATCCAGTCCTCGCTCATCCGATGCGCCAGCTTGATCGCGTCGTTGATCACCTTCGGCAACATCCGACCGAAATCAAGCCGCTCCGCAAAGTTCTGGATGAACAGCGACGGATCCACAAGCGGGAGCGACGTGATGTGCAGAGCCTTCACCATCTTGAGAAACGTGGCTCCGACAGCATAAACGGAGATCTGGAGTCGCGACGAAAAATCAATCAACATGTGGTGGGTCTTCTCCTTTCTGCACGCAATGTACAAACACGCAGCAACAACGTTCTGCGAACGACGGCCCTGAACAAAGTTGTTGGTCAGAGCCAGCTGGAACCACTGACAAGCAGCATCTGCTATGTAGTCCTTGATTCGCAGCGCAGCAGCCACGTTTCTGATCCTCTTCTTGCCGTTCTCCAGCGTCTGTTCGCGCGAATCTAGTGACCCACGATTGTTGCCGAATCGTGCACGCGATTGGTCAGCACCGACAATCGAACCCTGTAACACGGCTGCCCCGGACGCGGCCTCACCAAACGTCACCTCCGAAACAATCGGATTCTCCTCAATCACAGTACCACATTTCGAACACGCCAGGTCCGACGACGCCGTCAGATGATCACGCAAAAACTCCGTGTTTCCACAGCTTTTGCACCGAAGAACCATCGCTGAGATTTGTAGCTCGTATAAATAAACACGCACAACACAGGGCTTTATTTTGTAAGTTTTATTTTTTTTTTATTATAGTTAAAAAAGCTTTTTTTTTTTCCTTTCTATCATTTCAACCAAAAAAAGAGTTCACCGCCACAGCACCGCCACACAGCACCGCCACACCATATCTATCAAATTTCTCAAATCTTTCAAATCTCCCATATCAATGTCTCCCGACTCAACCGTCTCCTGCTACTCATTAAACGCCCGAAAACAGCCACGTCCATCAAACCCCGCTCAACTCCTCCAACCCGTCTATTGTGCGGTTCGCCACGTCCAGCCACGACTTCCACAGCTCTGCGTTCTCCAACCCGTCCATCAGGTCCTCGATGTGGCGAATCTCCCGGCGATAAACGCTCACGGGCCAGAACTTGTACCGTCTGCTGGCCAGCGCAACCACATTGTACGCCACCATGATCAGACACCGCGGGTCGTTCTGCTCCAACATCTCCACAAACAACTCCGGCACCTCTACAATGTACCGGGACATCGTTCCAAACATGTCGTACTCAAGAAGTCGCGACTGTCGGCCCGAGCTGGTCTGCATGTTCTCCGGGGCGGGCATCATCGATTCCACGGGAACGAACCGCGACGACGCGAGATGCGTCTGCACGCTCGACACCGGCGGCGACTCGTTTGCAAACGCCCGAAACTCCTTCTTGAGTCGGTCGAGCAGACCTAACAGCATGAGCGTGGCAGGCTCGTCCAGCGGGCCGATCTTGATCTTTTTCGGTTCGTTCGTCGACTCGTACTCCACGTCCACCAGTCCGTACAGAAACTCCGGGAAAAAGTCTTCGGGGCTCTCGGACCACTCGTTTAGACAGTAGCGTGCACACGCAACGTTGAACAAGTCGCAGCCGCGGAACTGGAGCGCGTACTCGGTGAAAAGCAATCCCAGATTCTTTCCGAGTCCGTAGTAGTTCTTCGTTGCCACGCTCTGGCTCGGACTGGCCGTGGAGTAGTATATGTGCAACATGGACGACAGCGTCAAGGCCACTGCTTTGACAGCATCCTCCTGGTGTTTCACTTCCTCGCTCAGCAACACCATCGATCGTGTCATGTGGTAATCTCCCAGCTTGAGATACGTTGCCTTGTCGAGGTTCAACACGTCGTCGTGATGATACATCTCCTGCTGGTAATACAGGTCCGAACAGGCGATCGCCATGAATGCGTGCCACAGAAAGTCAAACATCGGCGCCACGCGGTGCGAGGCCATCAACAGCTGTCGGTTGATCGGGTCTGTGGAAAGCCGATGCGGCAGCGTGTTCATCGAATGATACTGCAATTTGAGATTCAGCTCGACGTAGAACGTGTAATTGAGGATCTCCCGCGGAGCCTCCAGGTCCGTCAGATGACTGAAACTCGTCTTGTTTGACAGAAACTCGGGCGGAACAAAGTACCTCTTGTGGTCGTCGGAGTTTTGCCTGGCTGGTTTCTTTTCCGGTGACAGAAGCGACGTCGGCGTCAGACGGAACGCCGAGCCTGCTTTTCCGGCTCCCGCCTCGTTTGCGACCGATTGAAGCGACGAAGCAGACGATGTCGGGCTCTGGTGTTCGATCTTGACCGACATCCCGGACATCAACGAGTCCGAATCTTCTGCGGCAATCGACCCTATCGACCCCACGGAGCCCACAGATCCCACGGACGCAACGGAGCTTGAGAACGGCCGCGATGCCTCGTTGGGCGTCGAACCTGAGCTGCTGCTTCCGCCGGACGACCCCTGGTCGATGGGAGAGTGTTCGATGGCGGCTTCAACGCCACCATCCAGCCGGCTAGCGGGCCCGGGCGGAGCAGAAACATAAACGCACTCCAGACCGCGCTTTTGGCACCGTAAACAGGCTGGTTTGGCCTCGTCGCACTATAACTTGTTAGTAACTTTGTTTGTCGAGTCTTTTCTCGGGTCCGGAAATGCATACCTTGATCCTTCTCCGTTTGCACGTGGCGCACCCCGTTCGGGTCTTTTTGTGTGGTCTTCGAATAAACGACATCTCAACGCGAGCTGTTCAAGATCCGAGCGTGAATCTGTCTCCCGGTCGCCAGGAAATTAGAGTTATTTAGCGAGATGATAAACGGAAGATACCAACTATTTTTTTTTTATTTTTTTTTTTTTATTATTGATTGCTCGCCGTTTGACGTGCGAGAATAGAGAGATACGAGATAACCACGTCAGATGAGCTGTGAGGAGAAAAAAAACATGCGATGTGGGAGAACAACCGTGGGAGTTTGCTCGTCCACACACGCAACTGACGGCTGGGCTAGCGGAGTTGGAGGAGTCGGAGGAGCCAGAGGAGCCGGCGGCGACGGAGTGTAGCGGTCTGTCTGGGGATCTCCTTCGTACGGAATTTCGGCTGCCTAGAAGAGGGTCCCTCTTTGCAGTCTTTCAAAGCCTGATCGAGGGACTCCGGCAAGAACGTGATTACAGTTGACAAAGCGTGCTTGGCTCTACTGTTGCCAAGTGGACTCGGCCCGCGTCTCGGGACTCGGACCTCGGTGCCCGGTGCTCGAGGGGGTTTGGGCAGAGCATGCACCGCATGCACCGCAGGCACCGCCACACCAGAAACCGTTGGTGTGGCGGTGCGGATTGGGATATCTTGGGATTTTTTTTTTTTATTTTTTATTTTTTCGTGTTTGTTTTGATGTTATCAGACTCTGTCTTTGTTCTTCTCAGCTTCCGTTATCCATCCACAATGATTGAACCACAGCTGTCCAACGCGTCGTCGATCCAGGATCTGGCCGACAAGATCCCGATTCTGCGCTCGGACGACATTTTCAAGCACTATGTGGAGGAATCTGCATCGGTGCGAGCATTGAAACTCAACGTTGAGGAGCTGAAGGAGAACCCCGAGGCGCTGGCCAATCTCACCAAGAACAACGAAAACTACCTCAACAAGCTGACGTACCAGTTTCTGGAGACCGAGTCGAAGCAGATTTTCCTCGGGTTTCTCAACGAGGGACATAAATTGACCGCGTCGGAAATGGACACCACGACGCAGATGATCGTCGAGTCGCGCAGCGAGTTCGAAAACACCGAGAAAGAGGTCGAAAAACTGCGCACAGATATCCAGCAGAGCAGTCGCAAGGTGTTGAAGTCGCTCGCGGAGGTGAGCAAGCTCAACAAGTCGATCAACGAGCTCAATGCGCACAACGAGAGGCTTGCGTTGGAGCTGCAGGAGCTCGAACAAGGCAACGTGTTGCGCGTCGGGGACCAGCAATTCAGCTCGATCGACGAGATGGAGCGCCTGGTTGGTGAGCTAGAGACCGAAAACAGCAGTCTTGTGTCAGAACTGCGCGATCTCTCCGCTACAAAGACATCAAAGGACGGACAGTTGCAGCAATTGAAACAGGATGTGGAGTCCTTGCAACATAAACAGACCGAAAGCCAACAGATGTTGCAGGATTACATCGCGAAAAGATCACAGGACTACATCGATCCGGAATTGGACGTCAAGTACAATTATTTCATCCAGCTGATTGATCTATGGAAAAGCCTGGCAGCAAGCAAAGAGGATGAATGTTAAGCGGATTCTGTGTTTTCGATCTCCTTCTTCAAGAAAGCGCCCATACTCCCGAGATAGCCCTCGTGCTTGAGAAAATAGGCCTTTTTGGAGCCTTGAGACCAGAAGTTGATGGCATAGCTCAGCGTGCGAATCGTCTGGTAGTGGTTTCGGATGTACGAGCCTGCAAAATAGATCTTCTTGAGATCGTGGTGTTGTGCCTGGAAGTATGCGATCTGGCCAATATTGTTGGAGATCGCGTACAGCAGCGATCTAGCAATGTCTTCCTGACGGAACTTGTTGAGCCGGTCCATTCGGTTGTCTCCCGCGAGCTGTTCCGGAGCAGCGTCGCGTTCGTCCTGAAACACTTTTTTGAAAACCTTACCCATCGAGGACGCAATGTGGTTCGACTTGAGGCCAATCTTGTTGTATCCTTTTCCATAGATGTCTCCGACAAGAAGGTCCACGTCGTCGTTGTTTCCCTGCGAGGCCATCTCCAGCATCTCGTCAAAATCGTTGCAGTTCGTCAGCACCGACAACAGTCCCCACAGTGTGCCTCCTCCGAGAGAAGACCCTCCGACTCTGATGAAGTTGTCTGGATTCGAGCCCGTCACCTTGATCATCGACACACCAGAGCCGATGTTGACGAGCAAATAGGGGTATATGTTGTCTTTGTCTGTGTCTATCAGGTCGAGCTCCACGTATTTGTGGTTGTCCTCGTCAAAATAAAAGATTTCGTTTTTGATCTGCGTGATGAAGAAGTCGAGGCCAATGATCAAACATTGCATTTCGTCCTCCTTCTGGACATTACAGTTGAGTTTTTTCAGCTTTTCCGAGTACTTGAACGACCCGCCACCCGTGGCAATCAGGGTTAAATCGTTGTTAATCTTGGTGATTCCGTCGTGATTGTAATGGTTCTTCAGAATGGTCTGAATAAACGAGATCAGCTCGTCTATTCTTGCGGTCTCAATCTTGTAAAAATTCAGCCGTCCGCCGCTTTCACCGTGCTCGCTCGGCTCGTTCTTTGTATAGTACACCAGCTTCGCCAGCGATCCGCCAATGTCCACTGAGATCTCGTTCACGCACTGCGTGTGGTTCGGCAACGCAATGTCCTTTGTCTCGGGAAGCAGACTATTAACGTAATCGTTTTCGTCATGAACAATGTGTGCATCCAAAACGTTCAGTGGCTTCGGGTTCTTGCAATGGTTGTGGACGTAGATGCTTCCCGGCGGCGATGTATCAGAGTTGGAGCCGGAGTTGGTGTTTTCCTGAGCGCTGCTCATCGCGCTTACTTGCAACATGCGGACGGATTCGAGTTGTGCAGCGGGGCTCCGACGGCCTTGCGGGGTTATTTGATGTGCAGCGGCGGTGTTCAGGCTTTGGCGATCCCTGGTGTTTCGGCCCTCTTTACTTGAATCCGTCTCCCTTACAAATTGGATTTTTTTCTCTCCGAATCCCAACAGCCTCCGAAAAAGTTTTTTTTTTTCCCTTCTCCGCAGACCCGTCGTCGTTTTTCGGCGCGTCGATCGACGGCAGTACTGGATTTTTTTGCTTTGGCATGTGTATAAAAATAAAATATCTACAGATCAAACAAAGCATGGGGTTGTGAGTGGCAAAAAAAAATCAACACATCAGTTGCAACAGAGCTCTGTTTTATGGCCCCCCGAATCCAGAATCAACGCAACTACACATGGTGACGCTCAAACGACACGCAAGGTCCCGGCTAGAGCTGGGGGTGTCCGTTTTGGAGGCAAAGGACCTGCTTGTTGATCCCAAAACCCCGGCCCATACACTCGTTTGCAACCCAAAATGCTATCTCAAAATCCATCCGGCCTCTGCAGCCAAAACATCGAGGGCCCGGAATACTTTGTCCCCGCACTGGAACTCTGTGCACACTCTTCGGCTGAAACCTCCGCCTTCCAAACACGATATGCAGTCCAAAGCGGTCGCCAAGCTGCCCATCGACTCGTATCTCGTTCTTGTGCTTGTTGTATGGGACAAAAAGGGCTCCAAGAAGGGTTATCTAGGCGAATTGCGACTCTCGGTTTTGGATTTGTTAAAGGAGATGACTTCAAATCTCGAAACAGAGCCTCGATGGTACCAATTGTACTCGTCCAAGAGCGAGAAGAGATTTGTAACGGGTTCTGTGCGGTGCAAGTTCAGTGTTTCGCTGCGAAAGTCGCGTTTGTTGCACAGAGCTCCAAAAAACGAGTTGCCCACGCCCAAAATCGTGATTGAAAACGACTCTGCACGCGAGAGCGTCGAGGAAGAGGAGTACGACGAGTCGGAGGACGAGGCTGTTTGTCTGCAAGACGAGAAGGCAACCGAGGTGTCGGTAGCTCTGGAGCATGTTCAGCAGTATGTTTCGCAACTTGACGAGTATTTGGGGCTAGTGAGACGTTTGAAAAAAGATCCGTTGAGTTTGCTTGTCGTGGATGAACAGGGGTTTTATGAGGACAACCCAACACCACATTATCCGATTGGTGGCATCGGTGACGAAGACGAAGATGAGGAGATAAATTTCCACGAAAAAACAACGGGGAAACGAAACAGTTTGCGACGGTTGGCAGATTCGCAGGACTCTTTGAGCTCTTTCGTTTCGAGCGCAGAGGACCTGTCCAATTACACTTCCACGGCGTCGTTATCCGACATCACGCCACCGTCATCGGCATCGATCTCGGGTGAGAAGAAAAAGAGATTTAGCCGACTGCGATCCAACAAAGCGGTTGTTCAGAACTATCAGCTGTCGATGAAACGCAGTTTCGTTGGGATGCTTTTTGTGGAGGTGATCTCGGCAAGCGGACTGCCAGCCTTGAAAAACTCGACACGGACGGGCTACGACATGGATCCATTTGTGGTGATTTCGTTCGGAACCAAAGTCTTCCGTACGTCCTGGCGGAAACACACGCTGAACCCGATCTTCAACGAGAGACTTGCGTTCGAAATCTTGGACTATGAACGGACTTACGATATATGTTTCAATGTGCTGGACAAAGATTATCTTTCGTTTAACGACAAGGTTTGCACGAAAACGGTTCCGGTTCGCAAATTGATGTCGGGAACCATCGAGGACGACACCGACTTCAAAGTGGTTGACCGTGCGAACGAAGAGGATCTGGTATACCAACGCAAGCTTTTTGGTCGCAACCCGAAGAAGAACGTTGCTCGCACAGACTATGATCTGACAACGCTGGTTCTAAATATGGACCTGCAGAGCAAGAATAAGGACCTTGAAACTCCCCGACTCAAGATCCGGGTCAAGTTCGAGACGTACGATTGTCTCAGGAGACAGCTATTCAAGTACTTGTTGAGCGAGTTCCAGGGCTCGGGGGAGGAAGCTCTGGACATTGTGGAGCTAGATTCGTTCCTGGACTCGCTTGGATCGAATTTGGACGACGACGAGGTCGACCGATTTTTCGAGAGACACGGGAAAAAGCCTTGGCTGGGCGATAAATTGTCTTTTGATGAGGTTGTGGACGAGTTTGAGCGGGTTTTCGACAAAAGCGAACGTTCGGGACAACACATTATTCAGATTTCTCGGTGTCCGTCGTGTTTCAACAAGGCTCGGGTCACCGATGACGCAGACATCATTAAACATTTGGCAGTGTGCTGTTCGAAGGATTGGTCTTCTGTGACTCGGATCCTGAAGCCGTCTTTTGCAACCCCGAACTCTGCCACAAGGCGCTGGTACACGAAAGCCCTGATCAAGATTGCATACGGGAAGATCGAGCTGGGCAAGAACAACGCCAATATTCTTGTTCAAGACCGCACGACGGGGCTGGTGATTGAGGAGAAGATGAGTGTTTATGTCCGCCTAGGAATCCGGCTGTTGTATCGGTCATTCAAGAGAAACAAGAACAGCGACAAGGTGAAGCGGATTCTGCGGAACCTGAGCTACAAACAGGGGGCTAAGTTTGACTCTCCGTCATCCAAGAGCAAGATCGAGTCGTTTATTCGATTCCATAGTCTCGATCTGAGCGACTGTTTGGTCCAGGACATCTCCAAATACGAGACGTTCAACCAGTTTTTTTACCGCAAGTTAAGGCCCGATGCCAGACCGCTGGAAGGTGCGGACAATCCGAAGCTGGCCACAAGCGGGGCCGATTGCAGGTGTTGTGTGTTTGAGAGTGTGGAGAAATCCAAGAACTTGTGGATCAAGGGAAAGAACTTCACCGTGGAGAAGCTTTTGGGCCCAGAGTTTGATTCTGCCGCCTACGAAGAGGGATCGATTGTGATTTTCCGGCTTGCACCGCAGGATTACCACCGTTTCCATTCTTCTGTGGACGGGACGGTGACCCGAATCACAAAGATTGAGGGAGAATATTACACGGTGAACCCGATGGCTATTCGTTCTGAATTGGACGTGTATGGAGAGAACGTTCGGGTGATTGTGGAGATTGATTCTGATGAATTTGGCCGCGTGATCATGTGCTGTGTGGGTGCGATGATGGTTGGGTCGACGATCCTGACTTGCAAAGTTGGCGACAAACTGCACCGTGGAGATGAGGTTGGGTACTTCAAGTTTGGCGGGTCGACGGTCTTGCTTTTGTTTGAAAAAGGACGGATTGTTTTGGACTCGGATCTGGTTTCCAACTCGAAGAACTCGATTGAGACGTTGATCCGTGTTGGGATGTCGATTGGACACACTCCAGATACCCCTGAGTTTGTGCGTGAGTACCGGGATCTTGAGAAGGAGCCGGAAGAGGTGAAATTGAGGATCATGCGGACGCTGACGGGCGGTCAGTTTGAGAGTCGTGGCGACATCACGAGCTGGGAAGTGGAAAATATGGATTTAAACGACGCAATAGAGATGGAGATGGATGTGGAGGAGTCCAGTGATCTGAGCAGCTAGAGCGAGTTAGCATATTTGTGATTTTGGTAGATTTAATCAGACAGGAAAAAACGAAATGATTGTATTTATTACTATAGTGACGATATTTGGAAGGATTGTAAGTAATCAGTACTTTGTAGCCTTAACTGGGACTCCCTTGACGGCGTCGTCGTTGACAAACCAGCAAACTGGAACGTCCAGAGCGTTGACTAACTCGCAAGGAAGACCTGTCTCCTTCTCACCAAAGATTTCGCTCAAAATGGCAGCCTTCCCTGCTCCCTCGGCGACAAAGGCAATGGTGCCACTCTTCTGGAGAGTTGGGAAGGTGAACGTAATCCGTCTTGGAGGAGGTTTTGGAGAGTCTTGGAGATACGTAATTCTCTTGGACGTTTCAGACAAAAGCTTGTGGCCTGGGAACAGAGAACAGGTGTGTCCGTCGGGGCCGCAACCAAGCAGAACAAGGTCCAAAGAAGCCGGCAATTTGGACTCGTAGTCCTCGGCAATTTGCGCGTCGGTTGACCCGTCGTCCTTGAGCAGCGACTCGTTGATTGTAACCGTCTTTGGTGGGGTAACGTTGTGCTTGGCCAGCGCAGACAAAACCTGTTGGTTGAAAAGACCATAATTGGAGTCCTCGTGGTCGAGAGGAACAAGTCTCTCATCACTGAAATAAACCTCCCATTTGGACCATTGGATCTTGGAGAAGTTCTCGGTGTTGGCAATGAGCCCGTTGTGCAACACTTTGCCGAGAGAACCGCCGCTAATGGCAACTTTGAACACGGAGTTGGTGGACAAAGCTTTGTCTTGCTGGTCGATCACAAATGCGGCCACGGCATTTGCCACGTCCTTGGATTCGGCATACGAGTAAACTGGGGCAGTCATTGGATGGTATTGGGTGGTGTCGGGAAGAAGTGTGTAGGACCGGTAACGAGGTGAGTTAACGGACTGAAAAGTCCGGAAAAGAGTGAGCGACAGACAGATGTGGTGCACGGGTGTTTTTTTGGAGGGGCTCAATAAAAAAATTTATCTCTAAAAGAATTTTTTTTTTTTTTTGCATTTTTTACAACTATAATACTACATCACGTCTAGCCAGTCCATCCACGATTTCCGTCCCCCAACACCATGGCTCAAGGAAATCTGAAACTGACCAAGAAGAAGCCTGCGCGCGTGACGAAACTCCAGCGGAACCCCAAGGCTGCTGCTCCCAAGATCTGCAAGGCTAAGAAGGCCAGCAAAAACGACAAGGCCGTGATCAAGCTCACCAAGAAACACACTGCCACTCTTGTTGCCAGCACCGAGAAGCTGATTGCATCGCGTGTGGGACATCTGGAACTTGTGAAGGGAGCGCGGAGATCGAGCGAGAAGAAGAAGTGATGGACGTTAAGACGAACAAGTCGTCGCAGGAAGACCAATCTGGTCAACTTTCGCATCCGACCGGCAGGATACAACCTCCAGTTGTGTCTAGCTGGTCTGTCACCAACGAAACGGTGGATGTGGTTCCACGAATGAAGTTTCTTGAGGCTCGTGACGAGAGCAAGAAACGGGCTCGTCGGTAGCGTTTAGCCGTTGAGCATCCGCAGTGTGTACTTTAATATACCGGAGTGTTTTGAACGAAACCAGAGATGTATATGTCTTAATGGCTGTAAGGAGCATGAACATGTCAAATGTCACCTCATTTGTAGATCGTAGACTAGGACAAAAGCACGCGTGTCGACAGTCGGTTCCTTGTCAAACCCCTTGCGTCTTACTCCTCGAATCTAGCAGCCACACCCTTAACATTCTTCATCATCTCGTTCTTCAACTCCTGGTTCAGCGAGCGATCGTGTTGAAACAATTTAGACAATTTTTCCTCGTTGTGGACCGTTCTTTGCAAACGTTCGTCACGTTTGCGCTGTATTTCTGCCGGGACCTTGGGTCCGATCTGTTCCATTGTGTGTATGTGGGAGCGGCAGCACAAGCACAAAGACAGTTAGATCTCCAAGACAGATTTTTAATAGTTTTATGACTGTCTCATTCTGCCAATTTTATTTGCGGCTCACTTACAGAAAAATCGAGCGTTGCAAGATTAGAACAAAAACAGCACACAAGAGACTCTTTGTCTTTTACTGAACAACCAAGGGGGCTGCAAAGATACGTCATTGGCACCGCAGACAAGAAGAAAAATCATGAGATTTGGTGGGGTGCAAGCTGTGAGCGTGACGGGGCTTTTTTGTGCCGTCTATGCCGCTGTGGAAAATACAGCAGTGTTCAAGTTTGACGGCAGCCAGAGAGGCAAACAGAACTTGATTGCCCAGGTGAGTCAGCGCGATGCCGTTTTGAACCTGGCAGACGAGCTTGATGTCTCTGATTTCTACTCGCTTGAGGAATTTGACAATGTGGGTGCTCTTTCTTTGGGCAAAGACAATGCTGTTGCAAACGCAGATAAGAACAAGTTGTTTGTGCTTGTGGCTGGCGTCGACCACCCGGATGAATTTTTCCAGGACGAAAGTCCTGTTTTTGAAATCTTTTCCAAGGACGACCGCTCGTCGTTGCAGCTCAGAGACCTCATTGCCGAACTGCCGGCCAAGCTGCAGGCTCTGGACGGTGACCTCAAGCTGAACAAGTTGTCTGAGGAAATTACGCTGTTTGGTCACAAAACCAACAAGATTCTGTCCAACTTGTGGAACAACTACTTTCACGAGCAGGAGAGCAACACGGTCGAGACCATGTGGAGCTCGCTGGTGGAGTCTTACGGTGTTGTGGGCGCACAACACCCGCAGCAACTGAGCAGAAGGTCGCTCAGCATGGTGAACGACGAACTTTTCATCAAGGAACTGACCCAATTGGATTTTTTCCTCAACACACAACTCGAGTCCGCCAAGGAGAGGGTGGTGATCAACCTGAAGTCGCTGGGCGAAATCTACAAGAAGACGGGTGCCGACTCGCAGACTTACAATGCTTGTAAGAAACTTGTCAGCGAGCTGATTTCGCTGCGTTTGAAGAACGCTGATAACTACGACGCCACAGTGGTTGTTCTGCCACTGCAACAGCAGGCCATGACTATGAAATTCAAAGAGGATAGCAAGAGAAACGCAATTACGTTGGCAAAGAGGGAAGCCGCCACTGTGTTCGGCTCGTCTTCTTCGGGATGTTTCAAGTCACAAGAGGCTTGCATCTCGTCGACGTCGTCATGTTCGAGCCACGGAATCTGCTCCAAGGTGGGCAAGTGCTGGAAGTGTGTGTGTTCTGCCACTGTGGACAAGTCGACGGGCAGAACAAGCCACTGGACCGGATCATTCTGTCAAAAGAAAGATATGAGTGCCGAATTTAACCTGATCTTTTGGACCACGCTGATTCTCGCAGCTGTGTTTGTGGCCGGAGTCAAACTACTTGTGCAATGTGGAAGCGAGGAGTTGCCAGGAGTTTTGGTGGCAGCAACAGTTCCAACCAAGAAGAGCATTTAGAATTTGTAAAGAAGAATCGAGTTTTGTTTACGAAATGTAGGACCTGCCAGCCCCGTGTGATACAACACAATCTGTACGTCTTGCGGACGCACAGAGCGATAAACATAACCACACGAAAGGGCATTTAGATGGTCCCATAATGCTCTCATAATCTCACCAAGTACTTGACGCCTAAACGCCCGTGGGAATGGACGAGCAGGCAACACGGTTATAACGTACTGGTTGTCCGCACTGAAGAAAGGAGAAAGAGCAGAAACGTAAATCTACTACGGGTGAAAAATACTCTCTTTTATAGTGGAAAATTTTCGAGAATGGGGAAAAAAAAAAAAAATCCTGTGAGGCCGGGTAACGTTGAGGAAATTATTTATATCTAAAATAAAATGACAAGATAGGAATTAGACAGATAGAAAAACTACATTACATTCTACGTCAATGGCATGTTACCGTTACACAAAGGAGATATAAAGAAGCCTGGACGTACCAATTCGGGAAGTTCAAGCAGCTCGGGCAAGTTGTCGGCTAGTCCGGTGTCTTCTGCGCAAACTGTGGAGTTGGTTGTGAGATTTGCCAATGGATGGCCGGACATCGTGATTCCTGTTGACAGCACCAAGGTTGGCGAGCTTTCTACGCGGTACATTCGTCGCGAGATTAGAACACGGGACCAGCGGCTGGTTCAAAACAGATTGAAGTTGATTCATAATGGAAAAGTGCTGTTGAGCCACACTGATTTCTCCCGGGAACTCAAGTTTCTGGCGCAAGGAGACCCAGAACAGAACAATGTGCGGATTTATGTTCATTGTATTGTTGGCGAGAAGCTCTCGCGCGATGAGCTTGCCAAAGAGGAGGAATTGGAACATCAGCCGGAAAAGTCCACAACAGAGGCTCCGAAAGGCTTTGATCGGCTGCTATCGCAGGGTTTCTCGCCACAAGATGTGGCTGAGTTGCGGCAACAGTTTCAGGAGATTCACGGAACAAGTCTGAACAACCAGTCGCCGGAGGCGTTGCGCGAACTGGAGGATCGGTGGATTGACAGTACGGTGAACAACGAGATTGACGAGTTTCCTGCGAACCTCAACCCGGCAGCGTTGACGGGAGACGCCAATGGGGGAGCAGGACGGCCGGCCGGTGGCGGAGTCGGCTCGAGCGACTCGGATGCGCGCAAAGAACTGCTTCTGGGTGTTACGATAGGGTATTTTCTGGGTATTTTTGCGCTGTTTCTGATCAAACTGGAGGTTGGCGGGTTCTTCAACAAGCGGACGCGGATGGCTGTGATAGCGGGTGTTTTTGTCAATCTTTGTTTTGGCGCATCAAAGGCCTGGTCTTAGGAAATGAGTGAATGGTCTTATTAATGGAAGAAAAAAGAGGGATTAGAACACGCAAGCGGGGATTGCGAGTTGGACTCACTTGTAGCGCAAACGAACGGAAGTTGACGTGTTATTGTAGTTTGTAAATATAATTGTCGTTGTCTATCGGATCTGTCTTGTCTCCGTCACTGTTCTAGATTTTGGATCAGAGTCCTCGGCTGTGCGGATTCGCACCGGTGAAATTTAATCTCCAAAAAAATGTCAGTAGCAAATCCGTAATCCGGACTATCAAGTCACAACTTTTTGCCACCGAACTATGACGAACGAAGAGATCCAGAAAGTTGCCGAATCGATTGATCCAGAACACGACGGCACGACGACAGACTCGTCGCTGAGATACGCCGCCTATGCAAACAGATTCAGGACCATTCTTCTTGCCTCCCACAGATACGTTGCATACACGTCTGACATCGGCGAGTCGTTCAGACCCGTTGTTCACCCGAACCTGGTGAAATTTTGCTACGGTATTTCGTGGTCGTACGTTCTGGGAGACGTTTCGCTAGAGGCCTGGAAGGCCAAGAAGAGACAGGAAGGTGGCTATGTTCCCGGACTGATGCCGTGGCACGACCAGCCTGCTGCAGACCCGGTTGCTGCTGCGGCTTACACCGGAATGGACTGGAAACTTGTTGGGTTGAAAAGAGGAGTTTTCCAGTCGATTGCGTCGATGGGACTGCCTGCTTTCACGATTCACTCGTCTGTTAGATACTCGTCTCTGTTGTTCAAGAACTCGTCCAACAAGGCATTGCGCACCTACGGACCTGTTGGTATTGGTCTTGCTGTTGTTCCGCTGCTTCCATATCTGTTCGACGAGCCTGTTGAGTATGTGATTGACGAGATCTTTGACAAGGGACTGAGCTACTCAAAAAAACTGAACTAATCGCGACAAAACAAATGTCGCGAAAATTATAAATAAAGTCTCAAATAGCTGGAAAATTGTGTCCAAAAATGATGTTTACGTAGAAAGTGCCCATTTTTAATGCTGTGATTGCCATTTATTTGTACAACATGTGGGGGTTCGGAAGGAAAACGGCAACTCCCGAGAAACTCTGGGTTGTGGACAGCACGAAACCAGTGGTTTCGAAGCCGTTTGAACACCCGGCAGCGAGCATCACGAAGCCCAAGTTCCAGGAGATTGAGACTGCCGAACAACAGGCCGATTACGACCGTGTTTTAGAACATTTCAAGACGACAGAGACGTACCCTGTTCTTGAGAAAAACTGTCCCGAGGACCAGTTTGTTGCGCTGAACGACCAGGAAAAGGCATGGCTTACCAAGGAGTGCATTCTGCGGTATCTGAGAGCGTGCGATTGGAACGTTGACGAGACCATCAAACGTCTGACCACGTCGATCGCGTGGCGACGCGAGTTCGGACTTGCTGGCGGAGACTTCGAGAGAGTGACGGCTGATCTGGTGAAGGAAGAGAACGAGACGGGTAAACACCAGGTGTACGGGTTCGACAACGGAGGCAGACCGTGTCTGATTCTGCTCAACGGCCGGCAAAACACCAAAACCTCGTTCAGACAGATCCAGCACATGATTTTCATGCTTGAAACCAGCATCGATTTCATGCCGCAGGGACAGGACAAGTTGGCTCTGTGCGTGGACTTCAAGAAGTACCCTGAGGCGTCGCTGGTGGAGCCCAAGGTTCCTGCTGTCTCTGTCGGAAAACAGGTGTTGCACATTCTGCAGTACCATTATCCGGAGAGATTGGGGCGGGCCTTGTTCATCAACATCCCGTTCATTGTTTGGGGCTTTCTGAAGATCTGCTGGCCGTTTGTGGACAGTTTCACGAAGCAAAAGTGCAAGTTTGACGAGCCTTTCAAAGAGTTCATACCGTCCGAACAGTTGGCACTGAATTACGGAGGAGACGTCAACTTCGACTACAACCACGAGGAGTATTGGAACGAGCTCATCCGGCTCAGGGAGCTCAAGAGGAAAATTTACATGGATAACTACAACAGACTCGGAGGAGGCGTTGGTCTGAGTGAAATCGACCTCAGAGAAGGTCTTTAGATGCGATTTTCGTAAATAATATATACACATCTGCATTATAATACAATTCGAGATTATTCATGTCTCTAGTGTCTTATCAGAATGTACAGGTTCTCCTGCTTGAGCGACGACAGCGATCTGTAGTTTCCCTCCAGACACATCAACAGGCCTCCGAACGAAACGAACACAGAGATCTTGTCGTCGGCACCTTCCTCGAACTTGTAAACTGTTCCGTGCATCACGTAGTCATAGTCGTCCATCAGCGATCTCTGGTTCCGTTTAGGTGGTCTCCACGACCCGTTGCTCGACAGAAACTCAGACTCCTCTTCGGCGCCCTCCAGAGTCAGCGATTTGGCCAGCGTCACCGACAGCGAGTCTCCAGATGAGACTGGGAACAGCTCTGTGTTGATGTCCAGAGTCAGCTTCGTGTCCGACGAGCTGGTCGACCCGGCAACGATTCTCGACACTTTATCGTATCTGGCGGCGTCCACCGACTGCACGCTGAAGATGTCATCAAAGAGCGTGGACGACATGTTGTTGAGGATGAAGACGAGAGATCTCTGTCTCCTGGTCTGAAAAGATAGCTTTGAAATTTTTTTTTTGACCCTTTTCCTGTGTCCGGGTAACTTGGTGTGGCTGGTGCACCCGCGGGGGGCTGTGCAGACAGTTCTGGCTTGCAGTATTTTTTTTTTTTTTTCTCGCCTTTGTCTGCTCAGCCACATCTCCCTATATCATGTCCCATTTTCTGATGTGTGTGTATGTCACAAGATGATACACTAGTCCCATTTTGTTCCGAGCATCCATTTTTCATCTTCTCGCAATGCCCAGAGGACGCAAATTGGACGACGATATTGAACTGCAGGACCAGAGTTCGAGCCAGAACTCGTTCCAACTCGAACAGATCTCCCAGTTTGCAATTGACGATGACGAAAACGACAACGATAACGGCACAGAAATACCCTATTATCCGTCTCGTGTGGCCTCTGGATATCATGTTCCGCCGGGAAACCGTATTTCGACGTTCAGAGACAAATTGCACGCTTTTCTGAGCTCGCCGCGCAACAAACAGCGGTTGTCGGTTCTGAGTCTCATAGTATTCGTGATCTGGCTGGTTCTGCTGGTTGCGTTTGCCCGCACGGGCAAATTGTCGAACGGAACGCCGTCGATGGCGTCGAATTCAACGAAAACAGCGGTTTCGCACCCAACAGGAACCCAGACAGGCGACTCCACACCTCAATTAAAGAGAATGACTTTGGAGGACCAGAACAAGGGTCTGTTCTACGTGTTTGGATACGACGACAAATTTGTGCAGATCCCTAATCTTTCTCCGGCGGAAGACGAGGGCTACTATCTCCACAAGGGTGGAGATTTCGAGGTGTTGAAGAAGGCGTCGGATCCAGCATACAGTAAGGACTTGTACACAACAAACAAGGTGACCTTTGCTGGGAAAACATACACGATCTCCGTTGTTGAGCTCAACTCCAAGCTGGACAAGGTGTTGTTTGTCTCCGATAAGCGCCAGGAGTGGAGACATTCGAGCACAGGGATCTACTGGATCTTGGACCTCGACTCGGGAGAAATTTCTCCTGTTTTCCGAGAGGAAAAGAACGACGAACTTCCACGTCTCAGCTTTGCACAGTTCTCTCCGTTGGGTAATTACCTCACGTTTGTCTACGGAAACAACGTTTATCTGAAGGATCTGGCTGCCGACGGCAAGATCACACAGGTGACAAAGGACGGCTCCAAGGACATTCTCAACGGAAAGCCCGATTGGGTCTACGAAGAAGAGGTCTTATCGAGCGAAAAGGCCATCTATTGGAGTCCAGATGAGTCTTCGTTTGCGTTCCTCAAGTTGGATGACCGCAATGTTCCGGTCTACGAGCTGATGTACTATGAAGGAGAAGATTACCCCCAAGTGAAGGATCTCAGGTATCCAAAGCCAGGCTACGACAATCCGATTGCCTCAGTCAACGTTTACGGAGTCAAGAGTGGGAAAATTACCAAGGTGAAGCACGAAGATTCGAAGCTGGGCAGCGACTTTATCGTGTATCAAGTTGCGTGGATCACTGACAGCGAGTTACTGATCAAGGAGACCGATCGAACGAGTCGTTCTGTCGATATTCGTGTTTACAGCAGCACATCCAAGAACTCCAAGGTGGTTCGGTCACTCAACACAACTGCCTATGGTGGCTGGTACACGAACAATGGCGACATTTATGTTCTGCCTGACGGTGGTTACATTGACACAGTTGTGGTGGATGGCCACGACCACTTGGCGTATTTTGACTCGGCAACATCTGCCAAGCCAACTTCGATGATCACAAAGGGTGAATGGGATGTTGTTGGAGGTGTTGCTGGTTACAATCCGGACGAAAAGACTGTTTACTTACTTGGAACCGCGGGAAATGCTCTGGAAAAACACATTTATCAGGCCAAGTTGGGCGACGAAACGAGTTTGGTGAATGTCACGGACACCAATTCGGTGAGCTCGTACAGCCTGAAGGTCTCCTGTGGAGGCGTGTATGGTCTTGTCTCGTACGAGGGTCCTGGACTTCCAAGTGACAAATTTGTGGAGCTCGATAAGTTTGTGGCAGACAAGGAGTACTACGAAAAGGCAAAAAACATGAATATGGCTTCGCGTACAGAAACCACTTTGAAGGACTACCAAGTTCCAACGAAAGAGTACAGAACGGTGACGTTGGATGACGGAGTGGAGATCGACGTGATTGAGGTGAAGCCTCATGATTTTGATCCCGACAACAAGTATCCTCTGCTTGTGAGTGTTTATGGAGGACCGGGGGCCCAAAAATTGACCTCCCAGTTCTCTTACGGGTTCGAGGAAGTGTGTGTGTCGAGTCTCGAGATGGTTGTCTGGTACATCGATCCGAGGGGAACTGGTGGAAGAGGCTGGAAGTTCAAGTCGTACGCGAAGAACAAGATCGGATACTGGGAGCCTAGGGATTTGAGGCAAACAACACAAAAACTGATGGAGGAGACGGGATACATTGATGAGGAGAAAGTGGCGATCTGGGGCTGGTCTTATGGAGGCTTCACCACTCTGAAAACGCTGGAATACGATGAGGGAAAGACATTCAAGTACGGAATGGCAGTGGCTCCTGTGACGAACTGGGAGTACTACGATTCCATTTACACAGAGAGATACATGGGACTCCGGTCGCAGAATCCAAACTATGAACTCACGTCGCGGATTAACGACGTGAACAACTTCAAGAGCGTCGAGAGGTTCTTCATCATGCATGGAACGGCAGACGACAACGTCCATTTCCAAAACACGCTGCAACTGGTGGAACAGTTTGATCTGAACGGCGTGCAGAACTTCGACATGCATGTGTTCACCGACTCGAACCACAACATCAACCACCGGAACGTGAACCACGTTGTCTTCGAGATGTTGTTTGACTGGCTCAAGAAGGCATTTGATTGAAATGGGCATTTTTTACCGGAGAATAGGTTTAGAGCTTTTATTTATCTTGAACGTACATTATTGTGGGCGAGAGTAGTTGAGCGTGCCGCATTTTTTGCACGTTCTGTGGTCGATGTCCTTGTCGAAATCCTGAATGGCCTGTTTGACCTGCGTCCCGAGATCCACACAGTGGAATTGCACCTCGTAGCAAATCTCGCGGCACTTGGAACAATACCATCTCATCTTGTCGTCAACACCATCAGGACGGTCTTGCTCCACCACAAGACCAATGGTGTTGGCAAACCGGACGGGGTTGTGCGGAACGTTTCCGGGCAACAGGAACGACTCGCCTTCTTTGATCTGGATGTCGCGAAATTCCCCCTCGTCCACCACCTTCAACAACATGTCTCCCTTGTACATGTAGAACCACTCCGGGGTCTGGTTGATGTGGTAATCGGTTCTCTCGTTTGGTCCGCCCACAATCATCACAGTGAATCCGCCCCGGTGCAAACAGTAGTTGTTCACGGGCGGCTGCAATAGATGCTCGTTTTCGGCGATCCACTTTGGCAGGTTAATTGGCGGAGTCAACATGACGGGAAGTTTGGTTTGACGGTCTATGTTAAAAGACTATAAATCGTCTAAGAAATATTTTTTCAATTTTCAATCATGCAAGATCGCACAACCCCACAAGGAGAGCGCAATTTTCGATGTCTCTGCGTCGATCGACGCGTCTGTTGCTAAGAAAATAAAGTATATCAAGATCGTCGCGGGGCTTACGAATTCTTTTTGCACGTTTTCTACAAATGATTTGACACATACTTTTTAAGCCACGTATTGCTTGTTCCTGCTCTCCATCAACTGCGCCGCGCCACTTTACTCCACACATGGCCGTCTCAACAGCGTCCGCAGCGGGCATCATTGCAGGGCTGAACCCTCTGGAGTACTCTGCGTCTCAGCCGTATACCCTGTTCATCTTCCAGACGGTTCTCATCGTCGTGCTGGCACAGGCCATCTATTATCCGTTCTCGTACATCAAACAGCCCAAGGTCATAGCCGAAGTCATTGCTGGAATCATCCTGGGCCCTACGGTTCTCGGTCACATCCCCAACTTCACCGCCACTGTGTTTCCCGAGGCGTCGATTCCAGGCCTCACGCTCGTGGCAAACGTCGGAGTCTGTCTGCTGCTCTTCATGGTGGGATGCGAAGTTGATGTGCAGTTTATCCGCAAAAACCTGAAAATCGCCCTTTCGGTTGGAATTTTCAACATGGCTGTTCCCTTCGGACTTGGCTGCGCCATCTCCGTGGGCCTGTGGAACGAATACAGGCTCAACGACGAGTCGCTCGAGCCTATCAAATTCACCACCTTCATGGTTTTCATTGCGGTCGCCATGTGCATCACTGCCTTCCCTGTCCTCGCGAGAATTCTCACCGAGCTCCGCCTTGTCAAGGACAGAGTCGGAGTCATTGTTCTCGCTGCAGGAATTACCAACGACCTCCTGGGCTGGATTCTTTTGGCCTTGAGCATCACCCTGGCCAACTCTTCCAAGTCCGAAACAACCGCATATATCTGTCTCGTTACCATTGGCTGGTGTCTGTTCATAGTCTACCCCGTCAGACGCGGTCTTCGCTTTGTTTTGACCAAGATGAAGGACATTGACAACCCGAATGGACCTTCCCAGCTGGCAACGACGCTCATCTTGCTGCTCACGTTGTGCTCTGCCTTTTTCACGGACATCATCGGAGTGCATCCGATCTTCGGAGCGTTCATTGTGGGTACCATAGTTCCGCGCGAGAACAACTACGTCATCACCCTGACCGAGAGAATTGAGGATCTGGTCAATACACTCATTGTTCCGCTGTATTTTGCGCTAGCCGGTCTCAACGTGAACCTGGGCTTGCTCAACCGCGGCATTGACTGGGCATATATCATCTGTATCATTGTGGTGGCTATGTTTGGTAAGATATTCGGCGGGTTTGTGGCTGCAAGGTTCTTCGGCTTATACAAAAGAGAATGTCTTACAGTGGGTATCCTCATGTCCTGTAAAGGTATCGTGGAAATTGTGGTGTTGAGCACAGGTCTTAATGCAGGAATCATTTCGCAAAAGACATTTTCGATGTTTATTCTCATGGCCATCGTGGCCACGTTCCTCACGACCCCATTGACCCTCTGCTGCTATCCTCAGTCGTATCGAGACGAAATCCAGTCGAGGCTGAAAAAACTCGAGGAGGAGAAAGTCGAGGACAAGAGGGGCGCGGACAGTAACGGCTCGGTGACCCCGGTTCTGGATATTGACAACGTCAAATTTGAGCGACTCATTCTTCCGGCAACCACGCTCGAAAGCGTCTCCACAGATCTTGTGCTGCTGGATCTACTTGCAAACCCAACAAAACTTCCAGTTCACGGTATCAATGTCCGCTCCTTGACCCAGAGAACGGCAGATTTGTTGCACGCATCGATGCATCGAGACGACGAATACAAGACGGAGGAACTCAACTCAATCTTGAGCATTCTCAAAATTTTCAGCGAGCTGAACTCAGTGCCGTTCACTTCGGAGATCCTGTTCAGCTTGCCACAGGATATTCTTACGACGACTCTGTACGGATCCCCATATTCAGGCAGCGATCTTTTGATTGTCTCGGTGACAAACAGAGAATACTACGAGAATCCAGGCCTTCTGCGCGAGTTTGGCCGGGTTTCTGAAGGCTTGGATGCGTACAAGTGCCTCTTTATCAACAATGACCAGGAGCTCAAGCAAGAGAGGAATCCAAACCAGAAAAGGTCCTTTGACACGGACGATGCCAACTCGATGGTTTCCAACGTTACGATACTAAACCCGAAGTCGTTTCAAATAACGAAGCTGACTCTCGTTCTGAACAACTCGGAGCTTACCGATACCGACCTTGTGGCTCTGAAGATCTTCAGCATCATGGTCGACCACAAGGGAGTCACTTCAGCCACAATTTTGGCCCAAAACAGCCTAGACATCTCTGGAGTTGTGTCCACCTCGAACCAATTTATGAAGAATCCCAAGCTGAACATTGTCGTTAATCGTGCGGCAAACGGCGGTAGCAAGTCCAGCTTTATAGAGCTTGTCGAGCACGACCAAGCACATGGCAATATCAGCGATTTGATTCTTGTTGCTGGTGGCGAGGACCAGGATTCGTTTGTCGAAGAGTTGGTTGGGTATAACAACAAGGTTTTGATCATTTACTGAATTTGGAATGGGTTTTGTTTTTTTTTTACGATTTTGTTTCGACATCTGCGCTTTTGTTTTATAAAAAAACGACGACTGATATATACCGCTCATTCATCAGTAGACTCTGTCACAGGACTGTGTTTTTTTTTTCGAGACCCGATAACAGCGAAAACCTTGAAAAATTAAATAATAGAGACCGACACCGCTATTGGCTTGTGAGTATTTCACGGAAAATACGGTGCATGATACGTCATGAAACGTGCCGGTTGCACTCGGGGATGGTTTATTTCTCGATATGTAATAGACTGTTCTGCAAAAAGAAAGGTTTAGAGGTGAAAATTTGTCCTCGGGGAACGAGATCGAATAACGCGTTTTTCCGAAAAGACCATCACATATTAACCCGTGGGTAGACTCTTCGTGGCTTGAGATGATTTGGTTCTGCTCGACTCAGTAACAATGCTGGATAGACTTCCGTATGAGCTACAATCCAAGGTGGTAGACTGTTTATCTCAAAGAGACTGTTACCATTTGGCAGCGAGTTGCAAATCGCTGCGCTTCTGCGGCACAAAAAGACTTTACAAGTCAGTGGTCATTGACGGTGGGAGAGATTACTATCACAAGGAGTTGGATGGCTTTAAAGATACACGTGTTGTTTGCGGAGTCAAAGTCAAGTCATCCTTTGTGAAGAGTCGATATGGACTGAAAAGCTTTGTCAAAGCAGTTATAAACTCCAACGTGGGATCAATGATCGAACGACTAGAGATTGCTGAACAAGTTCCGTGTGTCGAACATGAGCTGTTCGTTTTGCTTGAATCGTTACTTCCTGAACTGAAATGTTTAAGGGAACTGAGCATCAGTTTTGAGAGCATTTTTTTCAAGACTGGTACCTTCATCAAGCTCATTCCAAGTCATCTTTTGGAGACCATAGAATGCAGCAGTTTTCCTCTCAGTCTCATTGAACACTCTAACCTTACGCGGCTTTCTCTACGAAACTGCCAATCAACACCAGAACTTGGGAAGGCGGCTTATCTCCGCTATCTCGCATTAGAGGGGGGTCAAAGAGTTGAGTATCCCATGAGATGTTTCGATGGTCAACTAGGCCGGATAAAGCCATTCTCAGAATCCAAAACTCCAAGTTTGAGTCAGTTGTTCAAGAAACCTGAGACTCAGTTAGCCCTTGATCATCTCAAGTTATCAGATTTGACCGTCAATCCAGATGATGCCGACCTGCTCATCAGCGGGGTGGATTTCACGCAGCTGAGGTCGCTTGAATTGTTAAAATTGAACGAGACATCGGAAGCAGAATCATCAACTCAGATAGATTTCGAGTTGCCCGAAGATGTGAATCCCTTCGAGTTTGAACGCCAAGTTCTCTTGGAGCTCCAGTCCGAGCAAAGTCAACCGCAAGTCACGGGATCATGTCTACAGCAATTGACACCGCATCTGAAGGGAGTCCGAAGATTGGCTCTAGACGTTTATAATGATTTCGAGAACTGTACTCCGCAGCTCATCAGATCAATCGATGATCTAGAGACCGTCTATATCATGTTGAGGTGGAATTTTAACAGGGAACTCTGTTTCAATTACAGCTTTGAGAATCTTCTCTTGGACCACTTGAAAGCGTTGCAGAAGCATACAAGTCTCAGCCATTTGCTTGTCGATTCATTTCATGAATCCAAAAACGAGCTTATCGCACTCAATTTTGATCTCCTGGAAGAATTCTTATCCAATCTAAAGCTCTTAAAAACACTGAAGCTGAGTGTGAACTTTAGTGAATTGAACAGCTTCATAGAATTCGTTGGAGACAACTTCAAAGAACTGCACTTTCTCGAAATTTGTGTTCCAGGCTATGATCACGTTTCATCATTGACCGATCAGCAATTGTTGCATTTTGAATTGATGGAAATACAGAGTTCTTTTCCGATGGCAGACCAAGATCGCAGAGACAGGTCCGGGTGCGATCTCTACAATTTTGTCCTTTCCTTCAAAGAAAAAACGTCAGTCAGGTACCTAAAATTGTGCCACAGCATCATCGATGTGAGATCTTTGCAGCTGAAACATGAAGGTCTGGACGAATGGTTCGATTATAATTTGAAGAATTACTAGGTTAAATTAGTGTAGATAAGACATGTTTGCATCGCTAAATTAGATTCCCCGATGAGTTAAAATTTGTGGGGCGGAAAAAAAAATCTGTGAGAAAAAAAAAAACTGGGTGCATATCGAAAACTTCAGATACGTTATTATTTTGTCTCTGTAAGCTCAATATGAGGGTAACAGGAGTCATCTCAAAGGCTGTCAAAGTATCTCAGGTTTCTCTTGGAGAGAAGGGTCTGATATATCGTGCCTCTCCGCTCCGCAACATCTATGGAGATCGAGGACTGACAAAGGAATATCTTCAAAAATTTGAACGCAAGGAACAGCTCTTTATCGTGTATCGCAATCTCCTCAGACTGCTGCCTTACGTCAACATGGAGACGTATTTCAAAAATTTGCTACGGGGGTATATCAAGCTTAGGTTTCTGGAAAACCACGAGCTTAGAAGAGAAAAGCTACTGAACACGCCGCAATCTATATCGGAAGACGAATTGACTGAACGACTAATTAACACTCTGAATTTCGTCCACAATGCGTGTCTGGAGCCTGCAGAAATTTCTCAAAAGCCAGCAGAATACAAAATAGTAGACTCCATTGTACAATACGAAAACTCCAAGGTGATGACGAAGTTCCTCAGGACCTTTAAAGTGACAAACTTGAAAGATCTGGAAGAGATGAGAATAATCAATAAAGCACGAGGGAAGAAAACTGTTTTTCCTCGCAACTGGTATGATTATCTTAACGAACTCGATAGCGAGCAAAAACAAGTTCCGAGAAAAAAGCTTGCATTATGGGAAAGTTGTTTGGTGATCCCAAGATTTGAGAAGACTTTGGCATTGTTGAACGAAAGCTCAAAACTACTTCTTTGAAACATAATATCGCTAGAGATTTTTATTTGCACAAAATGAAACTAAAAAAACTCATTGAACAAGCCCAGGAAATTCTGTGCAGCTGTCCAACATTATAATACATAGAAAAGACCGAGCCGGAATGACAGAGGTGATACAATAGTGTAAATTGGATGAAATATAGCGAGCTTGGGAATTCCTTACCAGCCTAAGGAGTTCTTGACGTTGGTTGGATTGGAAATCGCAGGCATGTATTTGACTTGTTCCATTTCGGGATTTGAAGCGGATGATCTCGAGAACAATTTGCCAAAAGACGAGTGCGAGTTGGAGGTGCTGAATTTGTTACCCCCTGTGGTTGACATAAAACTGCCTAGCGCAGTACCATCGTTTGAGTCGAAAACGTTAGACTCTGCACTGCTAGGGAGATTCAGCGAGTCATTACCGTCGCTTTCGTATCCGCCATTAAGAAGTCCCGATCTAGTCGATCCCTCTTCCAGCTGGACCTGTTGTTGCAGCTTGTTCCGTCTGACTCTGTAGATGTAGACAACCAAGCCGGCATAGAAGGCAGCTCCGAGCACTGTTCCAGCAATAATTCCTGCAAGTTTTCCGCCTTCAACCTTGATGCTTCCGCTTCCGCTTCCTGAGCCAGTGTATGTAGTTTCGTCCATTGAACCCAATGAGATGGACTGCAGATCTTCGTCATCAGAGTCACTGCCTGAACCAGATTGGGTGCTTGGATCATTGTTACTCACCGTAGCCGATCCTGACGAAAGAGAATCCAATAATCCGAAAACAGGAACCTTGGAGTCAATCAGCAAGGCCAAAGCATTTGGAGCAGATTCAGGGTTCTGATAGAGTAATGAAGAGGTATTTGTGATGTAATTTTGCAGAGTGTCAATGTGATTGCTGTCAAAGTAAACTTCTGCGACTGTAATGATATAATCGACATCGGATGTAGTATAAGGCACCAACTGCTTGACAAAAACAGACGAGGCGTCAATCTCTGGGAATGGATAAGACAAAATCGATGGTAAAAATTCGAATATCTGAGCTGTCGAGATGTAATTTTGAACAACAAAAGCATAATTCAAGCCCTGTTTGAATCCAATCGTAATGAGCTCGTAATCAACAGCAACCTCAGCTGTTTGAATTGGAGAGATAGCCTTTGGTAATGTTGACGTTTCAACTGAAGTTGTAGCAGTATTTGTGACACTTGAACCGGTCGAGGTCGTCTGGTAGACAATACTCGAAGGAAGCCAGTTTGAAACAACAGGCTCAACAGTTGCAGTGGAACTCACCGATGAAGATTCAACAGCATCACCGCTGGCGCTAGCAGGAGCCATCGTTTCGGTTTCAGTTGCAGGAACACTTGTTAGTGTGCTGGCCTCAACGACCGTTTGAGAAGCAACACCTGTTGAAGCAGTCGAGGACGTTGGAGACTCTGTAGGAGTTAATTGGAGTGCCGATTGCAAGGTATCAGAAATTGCAGTATTCGATGAGGATGAAGAGGACAACGACGTTCCCTCGGATGAAACTGACGAAGTTGTAGCAGTTTCTGTTGCTGGTGTATAAGCATGGGACTTTGTCGCAACGAATGTTGAGCCCGCCAAGGTTGGTTTGTCTTCTGAAGTGATGGAGGAAGCACTGTCACCCGAGCTCGTAGTCGTGGATTCAACAACCAAAGAAGGAGAGGATGATTCAATATCTGTGCTTGTAGTCGAGGATTCAACAGGGGAACCAGAGAAACCAAGTCGGCTAGAAGTTGTTTCGGTCTCAGATGTTGGTAGGGTCTCTGTAAATGAGGTTGGTGTGATCGACACAAGAGGGGTAGGAGGAACACTAGCTCCAGAAGTGAACGTCTTCGAAGATGTTGCCAAAGGGGTGGTCTCAGCAGTCGTTGTGGGCTCTAGCGGAGTGCTTGTAGACTCACTGGAAGTAGTAGCAGATGGGGCGAACAGGGGTGAAGTGCTGGTGGTAGTTGGATACTCCAGCGAAATGCTGCTTGAGCTTTCGGTGGCTGAAGTTGAGGATTGAACGATTGGTTCCAAGGCAACGCTTGTCGAAGAGGAAGAAGAGCTCTCAGTTGATGAGGCAAGTGGAATTGGTCCTGCGGAAACAATCAACGGCGAGCTTGTGGAAACCTCCGTCGGGGTGGGGAGCGGGGTTGCTGAGGTAGATTCTGACAAACTCGTGGGCACTGGGGTCCACGAATCAGTAGCCTCGAAAGATTCAGCTGCCGAAATAGAGGATGTCGTCTGACTTTCTGTTGGGTAATCTATTGAGTCAGTTGAATCGAATGATGATGTTCCCGAGAAGCTCGTCGAAGAAGCTGAACCAGGAGTCAGTGTTGTTTTAGCATTAGCCCAAGCCGTAGAAGAGCTGGACTCGTCTGACGAGATAGGATAATACGAGACTCCAGCCACAGTCGACGACGACGACGACGATGATGATGATGATGATGATGATGATGATGATGATGATGACGACGACGAGACTGTTGACGATGAGGTAGTCTTAGCATTGCCGAGAATGGTTACCGATGAAGAACTCGAAGTCGTGCTCGACTCATCTGTTGAGCTGGACCCATCTGTTGTAGCCGAAGACGTTTCACTAGAGGCATCAGAACTAATCGATGGTGTTGTGATATCCGTTGAACTTGCAAAGACGTATGAGTCAGTAGAAGATGCAGACACGCTGTCAGTGGACGATGTGGAGTCGTAACTGCTAGTGTCAGTTGCCAGCAAAGCGGCAGCAGAATTTCCAGCTTGTGACGAGCTCTCGGAGCTAGTTGGTTCAGAGCTCGTAGTCGTAACAGAACTTGCAGTATCTGAGCTTGAAGCTTCTGTGGAAGAGCTGGTCTCATCTGAAGATGTACTCGTAGTCATCGAGCTGGATGAATCGGATGATGTGGTAAGCTCTGCTGTAGAACTGGATGTATCTGTTGAGCTATTGACGTCGCTGCTGCTTTCTGTATAGGTTGTCGAACTCGACGTAGCTTCCTCAGAAGTAGTCGGCGAGCTGGAAGAGTCCGAACTCGAACTATCAGAGCTTGTACTCGACGACGAAGATGAGTCTGTTGTAGAACTCGAGGTATCTGTTGTTGTAGGGGAAGACGAATCCGTTGTCGAAGACGAGTCCGCAGTCAAAGAAGAAGATTCCGTAGTCGATGACGAACTATCTGTAGTCGAAGAAGAATCCGTAGTCGATGACGAACTATCTGTAGTCGAAGAAGAATCCGTAGTCGATGACGAATTATCAGTAGTCGATGAAGAAGAGTCCGTAGTCGATGACGAACTATCTGTAATCGATGAAGAAGAGTCCGTAGTCGATGACGAACTATCTGTAGTCGACAAAGATTCTGTAGTCGATGACGAACTATCTGTAGTCGATGAGGAAGAATCCGTTATTAAAGACGAAGACGCCGTCGTCGATGAAGAAGTATCTGTAATCGATGAAGAAAACTCTGTTGTCGAAGAGGACGAATCAGTAGTCGATGCAGTTGAAGAATCCGTGGTCGAAGACGATGAATCCGTAGATGAAGACGAGATGTCTGTGGTCGATGACGACTCTGAACTTGAGGAGTCGAGAGACGTACTCGAGACTGCAGTTGAGCTCACCGAAGTCGGTGTTGCAGTCGTCGACAACGACGACAAGTCACTTGTCCAATCGTCATCGTTTGAAGCTGATTGGAAGTCATCTAGAAACAAATCGCTCGACGTCGACTCGCTTGAGGTTTCTGCTGCACTTGGGGATGGAGCTAATGTGCTGTTTGAATAAAGCAAAGGACTGAATTCAGTCCCCTCACCTTCGTCTCGTTTGTTGAAAGCATGGGGCTGTTTTCGATTGAACATAGCGGGCAAGTACAGAGCGTTGATGACAGATGCCCACATGAGCAATATCAACGCTAGCTTTGCCTTTGATGTATGTTGAAATTCTTTCATATTGTGAATGGGAACAAATCAGCTCATAAAGGTATGCAAGAGTTAACGAGTTGGTAGAGTTTTTGTTGTTAAAACGAATGAATGACTATGTTAAAAGGAACTGAGCTTCGAATGGGTATCAAAAATGTCGAGCTAATGGGTTCCTGTAAGCAAAGAGGCCTCCACAGTTAGATGGTGAAAGGTAGAAGTGGTATCCTGATGATATTGCTGTTGTCTAATGTCAAAAGTTGGAAGTTTGAGCACGTTTTGTTGTTTTAATTTCTCTGTTTCAGCTGTTGAAGATGCTGTTTATATCCACCCAGCAGATATGTCTTGCTGCAAAAGGTCGAGAAAAGCAAGTAACTTCCAGCTGGCAGAGATGTCAGATTTGAAGACACAAGATGAGTTCAGAATAGAACAAGACAGGGCAAGACAAAAGGCAAAAAATCACACAACACACAAAAAAACTCCTTTTACAGGTTTTTCTCCTTTACCCCCCCCCAAAATTTCGGTGCACGAATTTGGTGTCCGTACACCCAAAAAAAAAATTAATGCGTGCACTCTCCAATAAACTTTGTGGCAGCAGCGACTTTTCTCCCATATTGTTTTGTTTATGTTTTTGTTTCTGAGGCCAGAATCACTATGAAATCTGCAAAGATCGTCAAAAGTACCTGTTGAGCATGCCTAATTGGGAAAGTTCGCGGGTCTCGCGGGCCCGCCGACGGCTCCACGGGGAAAAATTGCAAGATCTCATGGGCCCTTCGCGAAGTCTTTTCTTTTCCACCCAGCACGGTAGAATGTTTCAAAGGGGGTTTCGCGTCTTGTGCACGACTTTTTCAGACCTGCGCTTTGCCCGTATTTGGTTATCGATCTCCTAATCTGGAACAAACTGCGGGCTAAAGCCGTGTTTTTTGATTCAAGCGACATATCTGCGACACGTTGCAGTGGGTCGACTGGAAAAACGGATGCCGGGCAAGCAGGCCCTTCCAGGCCCTCCCCCATTCGAGTAAACTTCGACCCTCCCCGATTCGATCATCGGAAACGAGGATCGAGACCCCAGACCTGCTCCCGGTCTCGACTCAAGACATTCTCCCCCCGAGCGATGATGTCGCGCAGGATCCCCCTTTGTCTTTTTTTCAAACGCGTTTTTCTCGGAATGTAAGTCACCTTCGCACCAATTTCGGAACATTCCGCGCAAGTGAGAAACTTTGGAATCGACCCTATGTCGACGCGTCGATATGTTTGACAAACTCATCCGTACACCAGCAGTCCAGATTTCTCTGCTGTCCTGATAGAAAAAGTTGTGCTAGGTGATGAATACTAAGGCACAAACTGAATAGAAGCTTCAGTTGAACACCCAGCAATTCATTGAGCGATGTCACAATACACTTCCATTGGTGCCCAATCAGCGGGCTCGGATTTTCCGGATGACGAAGACATAATGATCCAACCAGACGAAGTTGCTACCAACTCCAAGCCTGCAATTTCCGCAGCAGTTCCGGATCTCTCTGGTGATATTCCAGCAGCATCAGAGACGAACACCCACAAGGCAAGAAAAACATACAGTGGTGGATTTTTCACTCTTAACTATTACCGACAATACTTTGATTTAGAAACGCAGGATTTCTTTACCAATTGCTACAATAGTCTCAACCCTCTTGTCACTCTGAAGGATGAAGAGTTCCGCGAAGTGGGAGACCTCTACGGTTCGGTGTGGATTACAGCAACACTGGTTTTTCTACTATTCTTCTGCAATTCGTTTGCCGAACTTTTGAGCGAGTGGTTTATCCATGACTCCAACCTCAAGATCAACTACTTCAAAATGATCATCACTTCCATTAACTTGCTGTACGGCTATATTGTGGTGATCCCTCTTATCTTGTATCTCTTGTTGAGGTTCTATTTTGCGGTTCTTTTGCTCATTCCTTTGACGAAACTTGTCTCGATATACTCTTACTCCAACATCATGTGGATCCCTGCGGCTTTCCTGAGCATATTCAGAGGACTCTTAGTGAACCATCATGTGCTTGACAAAATTCTCAAGTGGGCTTGTATTGGAATTGGTTGTCTGTTGAGCGGATTGAGTATTATCGTCAAGCTTTCTCAGTACTTCAACCGGATCTTCTCCGAAGATGACAGGAAGAAATCGTTCGTTCTGTTGGGAGTGCTTGTTCTGTGTCATCTTGGGTTCTCTTTGGGGGTGAAGCTGTGTTTCTTTGGGGATTTGTAACTCTAGGAACCTCAATTTTATTTTATGTACATTTTTAAAAATATTGAAGAGCATTAACGAAAAAGTGGGAACTGTGTACGTTGCACAACATCTTTTTGTCATGAACCACTTGTCACGTTTGAATCGCTTTTCCAGTAAGTTGGTGTAGAACCATCGTCTTTATAAACAAAGAAGAAGCGGATAGAATCAAAGCACACTAGACTGCTCAGACGTAATCTATGTTAATCTGACAATACGTTAATATTGCACGTGTAGCTCAGTGGTAGAGCACCAGATTGCAAATCTGATGGTCCCCGGTTCGAACCCGGGCACGGGCTTTATTTTTTCAACCTGCAATGAAGGTTATTTTTTTTTTTCATTACTCTCCCGTCCACCAGTCGGGTTTTGAGAGAAAGAAATTACAGAGACCACTCCCCAAAGACAACCAAGTGAGACTAATTCACCCCCCTCCTCCTTTCGCTCGGCAAGGGCCACTTTCGATGCTACTTTCTGTGTCTCTCAGCCACATCCTTACACTGCGGACCTCCTTCGGGGCTCAACATTAAAGGTCGTGCACTAAAACCAAAAAATGTCTCGAGAATCAACAATTCGATCGATCGGTGGAAAAAGGACGACAGATGTGTTGTTGAAAGAGCGATAGAGTGAAAAAATACAAGGGTTTGTTCTGATTAGGAGATCAAAGTACATATTTAAGGGCCAAATTTTTGCTTTAGAACAGTGATATAGGTGAGTTTTGTGCTGAAGAAATGGATACGATGACATTTGCAGAAGGAAACCGTCGACTATGATGGATTTTGCATACGTTTGTGTGTCGAGATGTTGCAGTGCGGCAAATACTAACAGTTGTTTTCAGAACAATGTCGGTCGATGCTGTGGAATTAAATGCGCCAAGAGCTAGAAAGTTCATCAAGCAGCCGGACTCCAAGGCCAAGAACGCCAAGTTGAACGAGCTGAGAGCCGAGCTGGAGAAGATCAAGGAGACCTTGAATGACTTGACCAAGCAGATGGAAGTCACTGTTGCTTCGAAGGAGCAACAGGAGGAGAGAAAGAGACTGACCACTCAATTGGCATCGATCATCAAGCAGCAATCTGAGATCAAGAACAAGAGAAACCAGATCGGAGACCAGATCAAGAGCATTGACTCCCAGTTGAAGAAGAAGATCTCGGACCTGCAGGCCCAAACTTCGAAGAACAGCTTCAGAAACGTCGAGGAGATTGACAAGAGAGTCACCCAGCTTGATGACTTGATTGGATCGGGTACTTTGAAGATTGTTGACGAGAGAAGATACGTTAAGGAGATCAGTTCTTTGAGAAAGCTGAGAAAGGACTTTGGATCCATCGAGCAATTGCAGAAGTCGATTGACGCTGACAAGCTTAAGATCCAGGAGCTGAAGAAGAAGCAGGCTGGAATCTCCAACAAGGAGGTCCAGAGCCAGTTTGAAGAGACGTCCAAGCAGCTTGACGAGCTGAACAAGAAGAACAAGGGTGTTCAGGAGAAGAGAGACGCTTTGTACGCCAAGAGAAAGGCCCTTTACTCCAAGAGAGACGAGATCTTCAAGGAGATGAACAAGGTGAGAGCCGATTTCGAGGCCCAACAGAAGAAGTTTGTTGCCGACATGGAAGCCGAGCGTAAGAGAAGAGAGGAGGAGGAGAAGATTTACAATCTTTCTTTGCAGAAGAGAGATCTTGAATCCGAGATTGAGATTCTGAAGGAGTCTGCCAAGAAGCCAGCTTTCTCGCACGAGATTTCGCTGACCGAGACCCTGTTGGTTCATTTCGACCCAACTTACGTGAGAGCGGAGCAGCCTTTGTTGAAGGAGACGTCCGTTCCTGTCAACACCAAGACCTCAAGAGTCATTGAGATGCCTGCTGACGCTGTGATCATCAAGAAGGAGCAGGAGAACTTCTTCACCGGTGGAAATGCCAAGGGTAAGAAGGGCAAGAAGTCTGGTTCCAAGAAGCAGTCGTCCAAGTTCACTATCGAGCCGGATGTTATTGCACAGCTCTCGGAGCTGTCTATTGCTCTGCCAACCAAGTCGGAGGAGCTGTCCAAGACCATTGAGGAGCTGAAGTCGAAGCTGGCTGACTTCAAGAGCAGACAGGACGAGCAGACCAAGGCCAACGTTGCCAAGGCCGAGGAGAAGGCAGCCAAGATCGAGGCGCAAATTGCCGAGATTGACCAGCAGATTCTCGAGGAGTCTGACAAGAAGAAGAGCAAGAAGGAGGAGTCCAAGGAGGAGGACGAGCCGGCTAAGGAAGACGAGGCCGACGAGGAGTCGAAGGAGTAGACAGCGGCATAGAACGCTGAGTTGGGAGCCCTGTCGCCAGTGTATAAAGTGGACTGAGAGGACTGAAAGGAACCCAGTTGCTAATAAAAATATGAATCAACATATCTTTCTATTCTATCTAGTCTAAATTGGGAGCAGCAATGGGCAAAACAGAGCCAAGTTTTGAAGTCCGGAAAAAAAAAAAAAAAATTTCAAGGACTGAAATTTTTGGGCTGGAGAGCCCCAAATTCCACAATAGTCATTCCAGACAGGGGCTGTGTCGTGTTAGGACGACTCGGCTGAGCCACTTCGATTGGCAAACAAATTTCGGCAATTCCGGTAATTTGGTCTGTTTACTAGACATTCAACCACTGCGCCTGCCGTTGCCGCGCCCCGCTAGTTTTTGGGCCCCGTATGCCATTGACGAGAGTCGTAACTTTCCGCGTGGCATTGTGTTCCTTGAAATAGCAATATATATCATAATCACAACTAGGCCTCTTTCGACGTTCCGGTCGAAAGTGCAATGTGACATGAATGTTCCCGTGGAAGAAGTGAGTCTCAGGGGATACACGCAGGTCGCTGTACATCCGTTTGACAGAGAGCCATTGAAGACGCCTAGAGCCGGAATGTCGCACCGCAGGTCATATCCGCCGCGCCAGAAGCTGCCCGAGCTGCCTCGAGAGGCGTTCCGCGACAAACCACAACCACCTCCGCCGACCGCGTCCCGACAGTCGTCTGTTCAGTCCACTTGGAAGCCGCTACAGGACGAGGAGGACGAAACCGACACGGTTTCCGTTCATTTTCCCGATAACCGGCCAAGATGTTTTGGAGTTTCCATCCAGGAAGCATGCGACGTTTCGCCGTTTTTCTACAACGGGCTCAAGGTGCCCATTCTGATGTACCGATGTTTCACGTATCTAGACCGCCAGGAGGCGTACACCAAGGAGGGGATTTTCCGGCTTGCGGCAGTCAAGTCGGATATCAGCCGGTTACAGGACATGTTCAGTACATCTGGAGACGTGAATCTCGTCAGAACCGTGCCGCCTCCGAGCATCCACGCGGTCACCACGCTGTTCAAGCGTTGGTTGCGGTCTAACGAACGCATCCTGAGCGACGAGGATTGCGTCCAGTTCTCCAAACTGACCAATCTCACCAGCACAGAAATCAAAAAACGCGAGTTCAACTCCATCATCAGCTCTCTGCCCCATCCAAACCACCAGATGCTCAAGTGTCTTTTTCTCTATCTCGACAAGGTGCTCGCCCACCAACACCTCAACAAGATGAGCATAGAGAGTCTCGCGATGCTGTTCTGCGCAAACGTCACCAACGATCCGAACGGCAGGAACGTTCCGGTGATTGAGGAGCTGCTGCGAAATAGAGCTGTATATTTCACGTGACCTCCAAAAAAAAAAAAGATTTCATTCCGATATACTGTATCATCCCTTTGACATCTATCTATAAACAGCCAGTATCACTCATTCAGTCCCATCAGCTTCTTGGAGACAAACGCCTCGTCGCCAACTTCCAACTCCCGCGAAACACCAACGTTTCTCTTTCTCTTTCTGATCACGTTCTCAATAAACGCCTCACCGGCCTTGTACGACGATCTCACCAGCGGACCGGACGCACAGTACAGGAAACCCATGTCCAATGCGACGTTCTTCCAGTACTCAAACTTCTCTGGCTTCACGTACTCAACAACCTTCATGTGTCTCTTGGTTGGTCTCATATACTGACCAAACGTCACAACGTCCACGTTATTCTCTCTCAGATCCGTCAACGTCTGTTTCACCTGCTCATCTGTCTCTCCAAAACCGAGCATCAGCGATGTCTTTGTCACCAGCTTCGGGTTGGTCTCCTTGGCTGTGCGCAGCACAGATAGAGACTGTCTGTACGTGGCTCTGCGGTCTCTGATGTATGGAGTCAGGTCCTCTACCGTCTCCAGGTTGTGCGCAAAAACGTCCAGTGGAGACGACGCAAGAACCTTCGCCATCTCCAGGTCTCCGCGGAAGTCTCCCGAAAGACACTCAACAAGAATCTGTGGCGCCTTCTGCTTGATTTTCTCCACTGTAGAGCTCAGATGATGTGCTCCTCCATCAGGAAGATCGTCTCTGTCCACCGTAGTCAGCACAACGTACCCCAAACCCCATCTGCTGATGGCTTCGGCGGTGTTTTCCGGCTCGTTCGGGTCCAATGGAGCCGGTTTCCGGTTCGTTTTCACCGAACAGAACCGACATCCTCTCGTACAGGTGTCTCCCATCAGCATGATGGTGGCCGTCGCCTCCGATTTTTTACCACCCCAGCATTCTCCGATGTTTGGACACTTGGCTTCCTCACACACAGTTGCCAACTTCAGTTCCCTCACGTCTTTTTTAACAGAATGGAACGATTTTCCCTTGGGAATCGGCACCTTCAACCAAGAGGGCAACCTGGCGTTCGGGTCCTTTCTGGCCATCTCCAGCGGATCCAAAACCAGATCCTTTGCTTTTCCTGTCAAAAAATCGTCAAACGAAGGACCCTGACTCAACTTTTCCGATAAACGGGTCCCCTTGCGTCTTCTCGTCACCACTTTAGGTGTTTCTTCACCAGCTGCTGCCTCGCCGCTACTGGCACCTGATGAAGCTTTCGAAATCGATGCCAAGCCTCTCGACGCCAAACTGGCGAAGCTGACGGTCTCCCTCGTGATCCTCGTGCAACGAACCGTTTGGCCTCCCAAAAACATAATGATTGTCTGTATATTCTGAGGTTTCTTGCGCAGACTCAGTGGCTAGCAAAAACCAGGTGGGATTTTTTTTTGCTTTCTATCTTTTGGTCTGACGGGCTCGGTTTTTTTTTTTCTTCTCCCAATTTACCTGATTACATAAGCACGGATCTGGTCCTGTCCGAAAAAAAGAGTCAGCGCAAAGCGCGCCAAGTCAGAACGAGTCAATTTAGATGTGTATTAAAGAACCACTATAAGAACAAATTATTCAAACAGGTTCGCGTTCTCCTGGTCCCAGTTCTAGCTCAGTTCTGCAACTGGGCCTTATGCAACGGAGGAACCACCGAACTTTTCGAGGCAGCCTCTTGTTTGTGAGAATTCTCCAAAACTAGCTTGGACATTAATTTTTGACACTCAAGATCGTCATACTTGTTGAGCCACGGGTGGCTCAGAAGCTGGCCGTACCCCGGCCGCTGGTTGGGATTTTTGTTCAGACACAGACTGACAAAATCCCTCGCTTCGGCCGAGAACCGGTCTTCCGGAAGCGTAGGAGGCTCGCCGTCCACAATGGCACTCAGTTGAGAAAATATGTTGTCGTAAGTTTCCGGTGGGTAGGGATAGCTTCCCTTAGCAATCTCCAGAATGGAAAGTCCGAGCGACCAGATGTCCGATTGGACAGAGTAGGTGGTCACGTCGGGGCTCATCGACTTAATTCTTTCTGGAGCCATATAGGACTGACATCCAATGTTTGTTCTGGCCAAGGATGCCACGAGGTTTCCACTCACTCCGAAATCGCAAAGTTTCACCTTTCCAACGTCATTTACCAGGATGTTTGTAGGTTTGACGTCTCTGTGGATGATGTTGTGCTCGTCCTTGAGCTGCTTGAGTCCGCGGACAACACACTTGGTGACGTATGCCAATTCCGGCTCCTCTAATCCGTTTCCGTACACCTTGTCGAGCGACTCTCCTTGCATGTACTCGATACACATGTAGACAGCACCTTCCACGAAGAAGGCACCGTAGAAATCCACGATGCAATCGCTGACACAGCTATGGAGAACCTCCAGCTCCATCAAAATCTGGCGGAACTTCGAGTCGTCCAGCTCGAGACGCACCTCTTTCATTGCCATTATGATCCCTGTTGGCTTATGCAAAACTTTCGACACGATTCCGTAGTTCCCGCGCCCAAGCTCCTCTAGAAACTCGAGGTCATCTTGCGAAATCCGGAACGACGACCCGTTGGAAAAGTCCACTCCCTTGGAATGCAGCGACGCTTTTCCCGAGAAGTTCAGAGACCCAGACTTGATGTCCACATACTTGGCGTAGTTGGCAAACATCCCCGCTGGTTTGGCCTGCGCTTGCGGCAGCTTGAAGTTCGGACGTTCTCTTTTTGCCACGTCCGAAGTTGCGGGAGCTGGCACCGACGGGACGCCTCTTTGAGGCAGCATGTTGCGCTTGAGCTTATCCATGGCAGGATCGTTCGACGACACTGCCGCCGCCGTCGTCGTTGACGAGGACGACGAGGATGATGAGGGTGCTTGTCCTCCCGTCAGAGCCGAAATGTCAAGTTTCATGCCTCTTCTTTGCGAAAGCGATGGCTTTTTTGTGAGACCTCCGCTTGGACCAGACGTCTGGATTACCGACGGACTCACGGGAGACGACTGCAATTTTGGCACCTCAGGACGGGTCGGCTTTTTCAAGTCCGGCATCGAGCAAATCCCCGTGGGCAGCGGTGGTGGAAGCGGATCAGTCGGACGCGAGCTTGGCGGAGGCGTGTTGGATTGGTGAGCCGGGGCAAGCGACTCAGGTCCAGAGACAGCTGTTGTAGCCGGCTGGTTGGCACCGATTATGCTGCGACTGCGGCTTCTGGCGCGGGACACGGCCGGCGCAGCGCCCTGTTCAGACTCCTCGTCGGCCGGTTTCTTTGGTAATCTGAATGAGGTACGTCTCATGAGTCCACCGCCGGAACTAGACTGCGACTCATCCTTGGGGAACTCTAGCGTCGGCGTGTTGTGGCCGCTGGTGTCGCTGTTTCGAGGCGTGGAAGGCGAGCTGATCGCCGGAGACAGTAAACAGGCGTCCTCCACGGCTGGGTTCTGTGGTGTCTGCTGCTGTTGCTGTCTTTTGGCCTGGAACGCGAGTAATTTGGCCTGTGCGTTGGCATTGAGGCCTCTGCTGTGGATACTAAGATCCTGCAACTTGGCCGAAAGGTCCGCGTTGTTATTGTTGTTGTTGCTGTTGTTGTCGGAAGTCATGGGAGGGGCATGTGTCTATGCAAACGTGGCTGGTAAGGAGTGTGAAGGGTAATATGAGGGAATGACAAGGGTGGCGTGGCGTGGCGAAAGGAGGGAGTAGATGTGGCTGAGATCGGGCACACGCGGGCGATAGGAAGAAAAATGTGCTGCTGATGCTAATAGAATGACGGTGCTGTGTTCCTGTCCGTTCAACAAGAAAATGTGCAGGTTGTGTACACGTATTGGATATGTGCTTATGGAGGAGTGTTAGTATTTGCAAAGTGTTTTTTTTTTTCACGTAAAAAATTGAGAAATAAGAAAATTTAGGAATTTTAAAAGTGGTGCGGTGCGGTGCGGTGCGGTGTGCTTGACGTTTGCTGCGGGGAGTACGAGCGCGGACGGACCAGGGAATCTGGCGGGGCGGGGAGGAAGGAAAAGGCCCAGGCCCGAAGATCTCGATCTCGATCTCGATTTCGATCTCGAAGTCTCGATGTCCGTGGCCCACTGTCCACACCATCACACGGCCTGTCTGTCGTTCTTGTGTCGTCCCCGGCTGTCACACAGGGGTGGATCGCCGCAAAACAATGTAATCAGGAGACAGTTCTGCCGAGTCTGGTTAACTAGCGCGCGAAAAAAAATTGTAGCCCTGCAAAAAATACCCGCGGTCCCCGCGGTCCCCGTGGCAGCCGTCCAACGGGCCGGCACATGCGCAAAGGTGTCTGTACTTACCCAGCAGTCGTCGAAAAGCGGTGAATCTGCTGAACTGGGGGAACAGGTTCTCCAGAAAAGTTCGTTCGTGCTTCTGGTATATATAAGCACAGAATATCGCAGAACCACCCTGCAGGATTCTGTAGGGAAACTCGCGACTAGCTGTAACGGGAGTAAAAAAAAAGGCCCCCCCTATGCGCGGCACACAATAGGAATCGGTTGGTATTGGAGACCAGGACACTCTATGACGTCTATTTTTAAACCACAAAGGGCTCACAAGGAGACCAGGGGACACGAGAGGGAAGCAGACATGCATGCAGGGCGGAAATTCGGAGACGACGGAGGTGTAGGATCAATTGTCAGCTGAACGTAGGCGGTGCCAGGCAGTGACATGAGAACGGCCAACATACAGCGACCTTGCTGAATGTGCCATCCACAACGCTTTGCCATGGGCCGGACAGGGTCTTGCACCAACACGCCCAGAAAGGTGCATATAGTGGCGATTATTTTGCGTTGATAGGGGGTGGACTTGGCCTGCCCGTAGTCGGATCTGTGATCCGACCAAATCTGATCTTTGGAATTTGCCGAAAAACGATCCCTGCAAAATCGGCACTATTATCAGTTTTTTTCCTGCACCAAACTTGCGACTATCTGCACATCGATCTGCAAACTTTACAAGGAACAAGAAAAATAGCTGTCCATTTGTTTACTAGCTGCTTCTAATTATAGCAAAAGGTGCGGTTATCCCAGGGCTTGCAGGGCCCTGATTCTGCGCTGCAATTGTTTTCTCTATAAACAGACCACCCGAAATTCGCCGAGCAGTCTGGAGTACTAAGGGGGAGAAAAAAATGTTTCGTTTAGCTTCCTAAAAATAGACCCAGCAAACAATGCGGAAGAACATTCAGGGACCAGTCCCAACAGTTATTTCAAGCGTCGTTGTGCAGTGACCTCGGGGTCCGCGATTTCCCCTTTCGCAACAGCCAGCCTCCGCATTCTAGTCTGTGTTGTGTGCGTTTCCCATCTGATGCGCTGATCTCAATCTGTACGCGAACCACGCTTGGCTTGTTTCCGTCATCGACGCGTCGATCGACGCGCGTCCACAAAATCAGATCTAATCAGATCAGACAAGAATTTGAAATAAAAAAAATAAATAAATAAATAGATATCCAACTTGCACTTCCCACACTTCCTGTCCCTCTTTTCTTGTTTTGCTTCATCCCCTCTCCAACATGTTTGAGTTTGAAAATCTTCCACGCGATTACGAGGAGTTGCAAGTCCCCGTCTACATTCTAAAGGGACACAGCGCAGCCCACAAGACAGGAGTCATAGCTGTCAACAGTGACCGGTTTTCCACCCAGTTCTACGAGGTCAATTCCGGGCATTTCAAACTTTTTCTGCATTTCAGAGAGGGACTCAACACGCTTTCAATACAGCACATTGACGGCTCGTTTGCCAACGGCTTTCCGTCCCTCCCCAAAAAGGCCAAGGTCTACGACTCTGTCACGGTCAAGATCAATTATCGTCCAATCAGCGACGAGTCACTGGTTCCCAAGGTCCATCTGTGTCTTCTTCTCGCCAAGGACTCGCCTGGGGTGTTTGATTGTCCGCAAAACAAGCGGTTCGAGGGCAATGGCGTCGAAACTGCAGTCAGAAAGCTCCGTACAGGTGGCCGTATCATGCAAGCGTTCACTCAGGACGAGATGGTGAGGGCAGGGTTTGGTAAACGGTGTTTCCGTTTTGTCGAGGAGGAGTCTGTGTCGACAATCAGCTACACAGAGGAGAAAAACGCAGTCATTGCGAACGAAATCAAAGTCCACGTTATTGTGTGCGACAAGACCGTCGCCGAGATCAGAAACGCAGATTACGCACAACAGAACAAGAATGCAAAAGAGGCCGGGAAACTGTTTGACATTGCTGGTGAAAGTCTCCGCAAGTATGGTGGCCCGTTCAGCCAGCAAAATCTCGACAAACAGCCGGCAATTGCTGCTGTAATCATCATGGACGCCCATTGGGACCGCTCCAAGAACCTGATTTTGGGCCACGCGGCGCTCGGAGGAGGCGGAGAAGATCTCAGACTCGCAATATTCGGGTCCCAGGGTCTGCATTCCTGGCCTACAAACATCGAGTCCGTCCATCGAGCGTTCACGGACCCAACTCCGCTAAACACCGCAGAGGTGGCCAACGACTGCGGCGATTGTGGGACGTACTGGGAGTGTCTTACAACGTCGCTCGGTGCTTTCATGCACGAGATTGGCCACTCTTTGGGCTGTCCACATCAAGAACATGGAGTGATGTTGAGAGACTATCTCACGATGAACAGGAAGTTTGTCACCAAAGAAAGCTATCGCAGCAAGACACGTGCTCCAGAATGGGCCCCAGTGCTCAGCAACTCCGAGCCAGGCTGGCACAGGCTCGATCTCGTCAGATTTCTGTACCACCCTGCGTTTGCGATCCCGTCGGATTTTAACGACACAAGCTTCCGGCCAGTGGAGATGAGAGCGTTCAAGGGAATGAAACTGCCGGCTAACTTGAAATGGAGTCCAAGTTTTGCGGCTCCTGACAGCGACAGCTTGGTTGTCTCTGCACCGTCCGGGGCTTATTTGGTGGAGATTTTTGTCGAAGGGAAAGAATTCCCAGTGTCATATATTGAGTTTCTTCCTACTTTCTATGGCGGATCCGGCCCCACGACCGCGACAAGACTGAGTCTGCGAAAGTTACAACAACAGTTTCCCAGGAATATCATCAAGGTGAAAGTCCTGGCAAGAGGTTTCCTCGAAGAGACTCAGGATAACGTGGCGTTGTTCATAGCAAACAACAACAGACTATACAAGATTCCAGGATTGCCTCCAACCAAAAAGAGTCCGTTGTATGGTTTTGGCGACGGGAAAGACATTCAGGCGGTGATGAGTCCGTCATCACGTCTCACCAAGATCAAAGTGACTCACGGAATGGCTTTGGACGGCATCAGACTGTTTTTCGGCGACTCATATGCAGACTTTGGCAACTTCAAGCACCACCACACGGACTTCAATCTTGACCAGGATGAGAGAATCGTTGGTTTTGTCATTCGATCAGGACTATGGGTTGATGGTATTCAATTTATCACCAACAAGCGAAGAAGCCAGCTTTTCGGCAAAGACGGTGGAGGACAGCACCAGTTCATGCTCCCAGAAGGAACCAGTTTGTTTGGTTTCTACGGGAAATTCAATTCCTGGTGCCAAGGAATTGGATTTCTCTATGGTTAGTAATACTGAGTCGTCGTGCCGGCAGTTTTTTTGACTACACCAGGCGGGACGTAAGGCTCGAGGTCTGTGAGGGGAACCTGCAATCCCACCGGTAGGTTGTTGGAACCAAAAAGATAATCGCGTTTGATTTCCTCCATTGGAATGACGGTGTCGAAATTGATGCTGTTGTTGAGCTTTTCGAACTTGTGGTTCAAGAGTTGCAGGATCCCAACCACCATGTGCAGGTTTTTCTTAAAAGCTAGAGGGAATTCTGGGTTTTCAAACTGTCTCAGAAGCCGTGGATTTTCTTTCCAGAGGGCCTTTTCTTTCAATTTGGTCTTGTTGGAGCCGATCTTCAACTTAGACTTGATTGGTGACTGGTCGATGGAGTTGGCGAGAGCGTATCGGATGATTCCGAGCGAGACACCGATCTTGTTTTTGTTATAATACTCGAGACTGGTGTAGTAGCAGTACACGATTTCGAGAAAGCTCTGGAACGCCTTGATTTCTTGTGTTTGTTCTACCTTTTTCAGCTCATTGTGGACAAAAATGACAATTTTCACAAACGTTGACAATTTCTGGGGCAGGTTTTCAAAACTTCCAAACCTCGAGTCGATCTCTGTGTAAGTAACGTGTATGTTTTTGAAAATGACAATCATTTGGACCAGAGCCGTGTTGATGTGCCAGATGGAGTTGAAATTGTCGGAGTGGAGTTTTGAGCTGTCTACAGAGTCTTTGACGGCTTCCATCAAAGAAAAAGAGCTCTTGAGGAGGTTCGACGATCGTTTCCAAATTTCGTCCGTGAGATTTTGTTTTTGATAGTTGGAATCCAAGGCATCCAATGTGAGAGCGTTGTATATGTGAGCCAAAGAGATGACAGAAACCACTATCTCGTCGTAAACGGTCCATATTTGCAGCCGTGTCTTGACGGGATACGGGATCCAAGGTGTGTCGGTGAGATTATCGAACATCACCACATTTTGGGCAGCCTGGAGCAATTCTGTGGTTGAAGAAAGTTTGACTGTGCTTGTCTGAGAAACGCGAGAGAAAAGCTTGTCGATGTAGTCGTGAAAGTTGTTGGTGCTGTTCATCAGCTGGCTGGAGTTGAGGGAGAGACGGATGTTGGTCAGGGACGTGGGCAGATGCGACGAAGCACGCAACGGCTCATTGGGAAACGGGATGTTTTTCATGGCAGCGTGGAAAGGAAATCTAAGGTGACAAAGACGATCGGACGGCACTTCGTCTCCACATTTGATTGAATATTTTGGTTTTAATTACAGTATTATTATTATTATTTTTCAGTCAAGAGATAGTATTTTTTTTCGACATCCTTGCACGGGAACAATTCTTTATCAATCCCGATCTCATCGCAGCTATGCGACAAGGATTATGCAAGATTACAGTCAAACCTGGGACTTCATGATAGAATTATGGATTCATCTAAAGATCTGCGTGGTGGAAAATCTAGCCAGCCACCAAGACGTTTGTTTTCACGTACGTATGATGAAAAGTATCTCGACACAATTACTGCTTGAACACTTTGGCGAACGCTTGTTCAACGTCAGCAATCAGATCGTCGATGTTCTCAATACCAATGCTGACTCTCAAAAGATCTGGGGTGACACCGGACGCAAGCTTCTCCTCGTCGGAAAGCTGTTCGTGGGTGGTGGTCCATGGGTTGATGATGAGGGATTTGGAGTCACCAACGTTGGCCAGGTTCGAGAACAAAGTCAGACTGTCAGCAAACTTTGGACCGCTCTCCTGGAATGGATCTCCAGAGGTGTTTTCAATTGGCTTGACGCCGAACGACAGAACGGCACCGAATCCGTTTTCGAGGTACTTCTTGGCGTTCTCGTGGTATTCGTGAGACTCCAGACCCGGGTAAGAGACCCACGAAACGTATGGAGACTTCTCCAAGTACTTGGCAAGCTTCAAAGCGTTGGAAGCGTGTCTCTCACCTCTCAAAGCCAGAGTTTCCAGTCCGGTAAGAAGCAAGAACGACGAGAAAGGACTCAAAGTTGGACCAAAGTCTCTCAACAGCTCGATTCTCACGTGACCAATGTATGCAAGGTCGCCCAGAAGCTCGTTCAAAATGACTCCGTGGTAGCCCTCCGAAGGCTTGGAGAACTGTGGGAACTTTTCCGGGTAATCGGTGAACTTGAAGCCGTTATCCTTTTTGACGTCCTTGTAGACAACAACACCACCGATGGTGTTACCGTGACCGCCGATCCATTTGGTGGCAGAGTGAGTCACAATGTCGGCACCGTGAGCAAATGGCTTGCAGAAGTATCCACCAGCACCAAAAGTGTTGTCCACGACAACGGGAACACCTTTAGAGTGAGCGTAGTCAACAATTGCCTTGAAGTCAGGAACGTTGTACTTTGGGTTTCCAATAGACTCAAGGTAAACTGCCTTGGTCTTTTCGTCGATGAGAGGCTTGATTTCCTCGAGCGAGTCACCGTTGGCGAATCTCACATCAATTCCCAATCTCTTGAAGGCAACTTTGAACTGGTTGTAGGTTCCACCATAAAGGAAGGACGTGGAAACAATGTTGTCTCCGTGGTGGGCCAGAGCACTGATTGCCAAGAATTGAGCAGCCTGTCCAGAGGCAGCAGCAACGGCAGCAGAACCACCCTCAAGAGCAGCAATTCTCTTCTCAAACACGTCAGTGGTTGGGTTCATCAGTCTGGAGTAGATATAACCCGGCTCGCGGAGACCAAAAAGATCCGCACCGTGCTTGGAATCTCTGAAAACATAAGAGGAAGTAGCGTAGATTGGCACGGCTCTGGCTCTGACAGCGGAGTCTGGCTCCTCCTGGCCGGCCTGCACACACAAACTGTCGAATCTGAGTTCTACGAGAGCTGGGGTTAGTGGTTGTTTCGTGGATCAATTGAACGGAGCTCACTCACCTTGCGAAGACATTAGTAGTTAGGTTGATGATTAAGTGACCAGCTTCAGCTGACCGAAAAAAAACGTCTGCACGGATCCATTGCCGCTTTTATACACCACAGAGCCAGCACCCGTTGTCTCCGTCGTCCACGGCTGGCCGCTCCACAATAAATTAGACTTGAATTACCAAAAATTGCGTGAGTTCTCGAGGAACAGAGCAGATCCGCATAAGCTAATCGCACGTGACATATCACACAAATGGACCAATTTTTTTTTTTTTTTTTGGATTTTAGCCGGGGAAGTCTGTGTATTGTTTGGGGTAAATCGCGTACACCATCTCGCATACTTACGCGTCAGAACGGGATCCCATCAAATGCCGAGAGGCCGGGTAACCCTGCCACGACAAACTGGACAAAACATTATTGTTGTAAAATGATCCTTCTTTTGTTTTTTGTATCCCCTCCGGCTTCTGTCACCGAACTTAAATAAAGACTTGATCCCACTTTCCCTCTTTCCCCTCTAGATACACTTTTTACTTTCTCACCTTAACCCCTCATTTCTCTTAAAGAAGCAAGGTTTTTTAAAGGCTACAAAACTAGCCATAACTCATTATAATGGTTTCCCTCTCCTCCACTTCAACTACAGGCCGTACCACCCAGTTGCTTCTGGCAACATGTCTTCTCGGCATCTCCGGAAAGCTCATCAACGATCGCAGCAGCCTGTCATCTAAGGCTTCTGAGCTCTCCAGTTACTATGAGTCCTCCACCGAGTCTCTTTCCAAAAGAGATTTCTCGTCTTCAATTCTGGACGTTGACTCTTCCTGGAAAAAATCTGCAGTTGTGATTTCCTCCTCATGTGTCAGCTTGGCTTCCAATTCAGTCAACTACGTTTTTCCCAAAATGTTCACAAAGAAGACTACAACGGATGCCGCTCCAAACATGTTCTTCACTAAATCCAGTTCCTCACCTTTCAGGGTTTTGGCAACAACGGCATCCAGTCTTTTGACGCAGTCTGCTATTTCCATCTCTGCTACACAAACTAGCTACTTTGCTTCTCTTCTTGGCTCAGAAACCGCCTCCCATGCCCTATGGATTGTCAATGCTATTCTACAGATCAGTGAATATGCATCCATATCTTGTTCCGACGTTGAAAGCCTGCTGTCAAATTACAATCTCACAGATGATACTACTGACTCCATTCTGTCGAGTTACTACAATATTTTTGAACAAGGCAACGATACTAGTGCCTCCGATAGCTTCCTTGACGAGATTGAGGATTTGCTAGGAGGAAACATCACTTCCACCCTTTGGTCTGAACTTTCGGAGATCAACACAAATAACTTGACCGTCACAAAACTCCAATCAGAGCTAATTCTTGCTCTTGGAGGTAACTGTCAATTGAAGAAAGCTTCCATGTCTTTATCTATCATCATGATAGTTGCTTATGTGTTGACTTCAGGATCTCTCACCGCAAGCGGAATCTCCTTGATCAACCAGTACAAAAACAAACAGTCTCAAACTCAGAAATCTCAGCAAAGCAGCGAAAGCTCTACTGCAGCCGAATCGGGTAACCCAAAATCCGATGAAGAGGCTGGAAGCTCTTCGAAGGACAGCAGTTCCGTCTCTTCAAAAGACAAACCAGTTTATTTTGTTTACAAGAGCAACTGGTTGTTTCCTTCGCTTGCAGATGAAACAGAACTCTTGAGCCTCAACGTCCAAAAGGTTCTCGATTGAACTGTCAAAACCCGATGGTTCCAGTATTCTTTGTTTGCTTTCTCTATACTTAGTTTCTCATTCTCCCCCCATTTACTTACTGTTATTCAATTTGCTACAGTTGCTATCTATAGAAGATAATAATGATGTTTTGAAAGTCAAAGAAAATTCAGGTCACTCGCAATTTTGGCAAGTTGTCTAGCTATTTAAAATATGGGGAAGATCCCAAAGAGAAGGATAAGACCCGTGATACTCAAAAAGAGAAATGCAAAGAAAATGGTATGGATCCATCCGAACTAAAGGATGGGTAGCATCAAATCACTAACGCTGCCATAATCAATCCAATAACAGTGAAGTAAACTCCTGATCCTGCATTAACGTTTTTTGCGCCGGCATTGACCTGCTCTATTTCTGCAACCGTGGCCCCTCCAAGGTCGGTGCTCAGAGAGACAGCAAACGTCTCCTTAGTGGTCAGTAGAGACTTTGAGTTTGCGTAAACAAGACAATAGTCTTCGCTTGCAGTAATCACCGAGGTGACGGTATAATAACTAGATTCTGTGACTGTCGAGTAGACGGTCGGTTGGGTGACACTCGACTCAGACGTTGAGCTGGTACTGGTTGGATGATGACTAGTGGTTGTGACTGTCACAGGGTAGTATGTTGATGTGAGAGTATTGTAGCCTGTACTGATACTCAGAGACTCAAAATCAGACGTTTCCCAGACCAAATAAGTGGAAGTAACCACCGTTTCGGAGAAGGATGTCGAGTATTTGGTGATGTAGTCAACTATAGAGTTGGTGAATGCACTGTAGTATGAGCTGAAGTAAGTGGAGGTCAGAGTCTCATCAATTTCTGAGCTCGAAGAAGAGTTGTAATAGCCAACAAAAGCGGTGGTGGTGATAGGAATGGTGAAAATCGAGGTTGCGACAGGTGTGACAATCAACGATGAACCGACACTCGTTTCAGTGATGGTACTAACGGTGGAATCCACGTATTCGTTTGTCTGCGTGTATGTGACAAGCAGAATTTTCACAGAGGATGTGGAAATTGTGTAAGTTTCGGTAACGAGGTTGCCAATGGTTGTGGTAATGACCACTCCCACATCCGTAGTACTGGTGGAACTAGTAGTAGGGACGGTGGCTGTGGTTGTGGGAGCAGCAGCAGGAGGCGTGGTTGTTGTTGAGGTAGTTGTTGGAGTTGTTGGAGTTGTTGGGGTGGTTGGAGTTGTAGAAGTGGTTGTTGGAGTGGTGGAAGTTGTTGTTGGAGTAGTTGGAGTAGTTGGAGTAGTTGGAGTAGTTGGAGTAGTTGGAGTAGTTGTTGGAGTGGTTGATGTAGTTGTTGGAGTGGTGGAAGTGGTTGTTGGAGTGGTTTTAGTACTGGTGGTTGAAGTGCTTGTGCTGGTGGTACTTGTTTCCGAAGTATCTGTGTTCAAGGTTCCCTGCAACGAGGATGCAGTGGTGATGAGAACGCAGCCGTCACACGAGAAATCGGGATTGTACTTTCCTGATGTTAGTATTGTCGTATCATGACGTGAGGATACCAAGTCACGTAGTTAGAAGTCGGGGGGGATCTCACTCTTGTTGTGTAGGACAGAGCACACGGGAGCAAAAGGGATAGAAATAGAAGGGTATCAGTTCTCATAGTGGTTTTGTAGATGTAATCTGTAAGGTACACTTTAAACTTAAACTGATCGTTTATGAAAGAAAGCTAAATATTAACTGACAGGTAAGTATGGTTTACAACTTTCAAACAAGGAGGAACCGAGGGGGGCAAATTTATCTTTGTTCAAGCACAACGTAAAAATTTGTCGCAGGAGTGCCCTTTTCTTAAAAATGATCCCTAATTTCGTCTTTGTTTTTTTCCTCCTTTGTTTGAAAGTGTGAGAAAACCAAAAATAAAAAATAATCCACACTTAAAGACAGTCATTTGTCTCTTTCAAAGCTTGATCCAAGTCGTGGAACAAAGTGCTCCATCTGGTATCGTGTGACATGATTTCTGTTCCCACGTGTGTGATGCTGTTGAATTCAGTTCGCGGATACGGATCTCGCGGACTCTGATCCTCATCAGAGTCGTTTTCGTCATCATCAGAACTGCTCTCGAAATCGCTGTCATCAAATTCCAAACCCGTATAGCCACAAATTGCCTCCATAGCGTCGTCCCAGCTGGCAACGTTGTAAACACCGCGCGTGTTTGCTTGGAATGTCATGTCGGGAGAAGTACTGATCTCCACCATAATGTTCTTGGAAGTTGGCAGGTCAGTCAACTTGCTCAAGGAAACTGCTGACAAAACCACTGTTGTCACCGTCTCGAGCTCAGTCAGACTGCAGGAAGACAAATATGACGAAAGCGAACATGCCAAACGGGATGTCGGGGTCTCTCCATGGGCGGTCGGTGTTCCGGAGAACGAGTCATCTTCGGCTTTTGGAGTGACGACCCGTAACCTTTCATGGAACTTGTCAACAACGTCCAGCAATTGCCACTTCTTTTCATTTTCCTCCGACTTCAAAATCTCCTGGGTATCCCAAACTCTGGCGTTAGAGGTCATGTTTGCAGAGGACGTGAACACCAAAAAGACATCAATCTTCACCAGTAGCAAACTTTTCGCTATGTTCTTGATGGCAAGCAAGGAGTGAGGGGAAGGAACAAGTTGGTTCACAACGATGACCATTTTGGAAGGTTTGTGGTTAAACACCAGGGAATCAATCGTGGATTCGTAGAACTTCGGATTCACCCCTTGGGGTAGATTTTTGACCGTCGTTTCACGCTCTTTGTTGAACTTGATGATGTCATAGAACTCGTTCTCCTTGACCGTTGAGGTAATCAGGCTGCTGGGGAATTCCGTGGTAAAGTTGCTGAACGCAATCCCCCATTTTTCTAGAACTTCGGTCTTGGAACATCCTAAGCTCACAACATCTTCATTTTCCGCTGTCTTCAGGTTGATGACTGAGTTGGACCGAATGTCTGACACTGTGGACGAATCAACCGCAACCATTTCACAAGATTTATTTTCCAAATTGACAACGACGAGTTTCTTCTCGTACAGGTAGCAATAACAGATGACCCATTGATTGTCTTTGTTCACTTGTAGCTTGTCGAATAGTCTCAAGTCACCAAAAGACTCGACTGTTGGTTTATCAAGCTCACTCACAACCACTTGTTGAGAAATCAGCAATAGAAGTTCTTCAGTGAATTTGGCTTTCAAAAGATACAATGGAAAGTCATCGGTCCAAGAAGAATCATCTTCACAATCAACTGTTTCAGAGGTTAGAGTCGAAGTGCTACCCATAGTAGGCGGTGATGTGTTTGTGACAGACGATATGATGGAAGACATCGCCGAGATTGACGAGCCACGAGACGGTTTTTTGGTGTGTTTGTTCTGTATTAAGTTGTCGGGAATATGTCTGACTGCGGTGGAGGAGACTTCGGAGTTGAACCTTTTGTGCACACGAGGGGAACTGCGAGCTGATGATTTTGGGGTTGTGTTGTTAGAACTGGCTTTCATGCCGGCAGGACCTTGGAACTTCACCGGTACCGTCAGAAGGTTGGTGATCAGGAGATCCGCAGTATCCTGTGACTTTGGCACAGCTTTCACATTACCACATTTGGAGCAATAAGGAAAATAGGACGACGACGAAAACTCTTTTGCATTTTTCAGGGACAAGTTGGAAAACTCCATCTCCAGAAACAGACATTTTTCATGACAAGAATGGTCGCATTTCAAGCTGATTATGCCTTCTGGGGTTTGGTTTTCAAACAGGAGAGTGCTTTGCATCGGAAGATCACAGAAAATGCAGGTGTCGTTCGGACTCTTCGCTTTGGTATCCGTGCTGCTGCCGATGGAGACATTAGAACCCTTTCTTTCTGTGTGCCACTGTGGCGGAGCAGCCGATCTCTTGGGTGAAACTTTTGGCGGCGGCTTTGGTTGAGTTGCACTGCTGTTGTTGAACGGAGATGGTGATCCAACAGTGGTTTTGCGAACAGGAGTTGCTTTAGAGCGGGAGAGCGGCGATATCGAAGAAAACGAGGAGGAGCTTTTAGGAGACGCAAAACTGAGTTTTTCTGTAAACCTCCTAAACGTCGTAGTTGGTGAAGACCGCAAGTCTGATTCCTGTAGCACTGGAGGTGGTGGTGGCGGCGGTGGAGGAGGAGGAGGGAGCTTTGAGTTCTTGTTATGTATTGGTCTTGGATGCGAGACGGGAGGCGGTGGTTGTCGTGAATGTAGCACTGCGGCCGGGAGCAACGTGTCCTTTTTGCCCTTTTTCGACTTGGATGTGGAGGCCCGCGGTGGCGAGTTGAACGACTTTTCGATCGATGCCGTCAGATTGTCCAGGGACTCTGTCCCCAGCAGGCCACTGGAGCTCAGATAATAGTTTCTATTGGAGTCGCTGATCCTACTCATTCGGAGGCATACGGAGCAGCCAGTGCAAATATATGGTGTCTGTTGTGGCTGGCAGCGAAATTGGTGGCGTTTTGTTCAGCTCTCGAAGTGGTCTTATTGGTGAAACATTGGGCCTTCTCCTTATGTGAGACGGGTTTCAAACTTTGTCTTCTCGCGCATTTACCCCTGACGGTACCTGAAAATCCTGTACCCGATTTGAGAATGGCAGAATATACAGACTCGGTAGCCAGTCGGGCCAACAGGCCAGACGGATATTGTACAGATGAGACGAGTTATACTAAGCTTTCAAGGCTCCTTTTATGACCAAACAGAGGAGAGTATCCAAGACAGAAAAATCACACACGGATAAAACCACCACGCGTTTCCAGCTCAGCTCCGACGTGAGAAATACACAAAAAAACAGAGGGTGAAAAAAAATCAAAAAAAGCGCAGATTTCGAGCCCACCATTGGCACTCTTACTGGCTCAGGTCTCGTGTTCGTCGACCAGCGCCTCGTTAATGGAGACTATCTGACGAGAAGCGTCGCTTGCCGAATTCTCAATCTCGTTTTGGCTTGGCATGAAAATCACCTTCGAATTCGACGTCTTGGCCATGTTCTGCATGGCATCCAGATAACGGATCTGCATTGCAGCCTTGGAAGCCAAAATGTCGGCGGCCTTGCGCATCAATTTGGCACTTTCCACCTCTGCCCGGGCTTGGATGATCTTGGACTCTCCGATTCGCTTTGCCTCGGCCGCCATACTCAAAGAATGAGACACATTTGGGGGCAGATTTAGCTCCTTGATAAGGATGCTCTCGATCTTGACTCCCCACGATGCCACAGGCGCGGAGATAATCTCCTCAATTGACTGTGCAATTTCTTCGCGCCGCTCAATCACGTCCTGCAGACTCCGCGCACCAATCACCTGTCTCAACGTGGTTTGTGTCCGCTCCCGCAACGTCTCCTTGATGTCGAGAACCTTGAAATAGGCCTTGTGCGGCTCGATAATCTGGTAATAGAGCACGCTCGAGGTAGAAATCGACACGTTGTCCTTGGTGTAGCAGGCCAGAGCGGGAATTTGCATAGTTGTCACCATCATGCTGATCGGAAACAGCTTTTCGGTCAGCGGGTTCACCCGCACCAAACCGGGGTCAACCGACTTGTACAGCTCGCCAAATTTGGTCACCAGCCCGACATTACCCTGATCAACGTGTTTGTAGGGATTTGGGAAACAGAAACAACATGGAATGAGTCCACATTGTCCAATAACAGACCCCAGACTCTCGATAAACGTTCCATAACCTCCTTTTGTCGGTGCCTCCCACTCGAAAGCAAACGGAGGCTGTAACTCTTCACGGAAACCCGGCTGGCTTTCCACCCGGAACCGTTTGTTTGCGTTGTATTTGCTCAACTGAACCGCATCGTTTTCGTCAACTGAAAGAGTATCCGTCATTAAAGTTGTGTTATCTGAATGACATTTTCTGATCCACCTGGAAACTCAGCATTAGGAAAATTGCTTAGTTTTATAGGCTGGGGGTAAGAAACTACCTGCAACTCCAACGAAATACAAGCCTTTTCGTCCAATCAGAATCAGAACACGAATTCCGAACTACAGTCATCGATTACGAGTACGGATCTCGGAGTTCGCGTGGTATCCCCACAAAATCTGTCGTACGGCCCTCCTGCGGCACATGAACCAAAAAAAAGCACCAAAAAAAAAAAAACGTCATACCACGAGGCCCAGAAACCTAAAATCAGCACATCTCAAGACTCAATTGGCGCATAATAACACTTAAAATGATCATAAAACCGCCTGATTACTGCAAGCAACTGCACAAACCTGCCATTTGGCTCACTTTCCCTGACGTCACCAGACAGGACCCTACATTTACCAACGGCTAAGCCTCCAGAAATCTATTGTTTCGCGATAACACAGTCTGCATAGAGCTTATCTAGTCATCTGCCTGACCAACACTCTCGCTACGGCCATTCGTGTTTCGAATGACGTAGCTGGTGAAGTGTGCAGAGTCGTTCGAGTTCATTCTATTAACTCCTGGTCTGTTGTTGGCGTCCATGTCGTGACCCGTATCGCTGCCAGGAGTGAGTGCGGTTTCCTGGACCGACGGATTGGCATAGTTGAAGTTGTACGGGTTTTGGATGAAGAATGGATCGCTCAGGTCGAATCCAAGCAACGGGTCGACGGTGAACGTTGTCGGGTCGACGGTGTTGTTCGACTTGGACTCGCCGGCGAGATCGTTGTTCGACCGCGATTGTGGCAGCGGGAAAAGCTGCACTTTTGGGTCGTAGTAGTCCAGGTTGTAGTTGCTCAGCGAAATCTGTGACAACGAGTGGGAGTGGTTGTTGTAAAAGACAGGACCCGATGGTGGCAGAGAGGTCTCCATCGGTTGGGTCGACGACGAAGATGCGTGGGTTGACATGCCGTTGCTGATGTGCTCCGGGATATTATGGAGTTGGATACCAGCCAACGACGGTAGCGACTGCAGGGGAGTTCCTGGAGACAAAAATTCGCCGGTGTTGGTTTGCTTTGGTGATTGTGATTCGTTTGCGGGAGTCATTGTGAGGTTGAAAAGCCCCGAGTTCTTGCCGAGCGGACCAGAACCACCGGCGAAACCACCAGTGGAACCGGGTGCCGTTTTTGGCGGAGCCTGGCTCGGCGGCGTTTGGGCAGATTCCTGAGACCGACCGTTCTCGTAGTACATCTTGAAAAAGTTGTCACACATGTCGTTGATGTACTGTATGATTCGAATGACGTTTGGTCGCCAGTTTTTCAGACCCACCGTTTCAAAAAGCTCAATGAGTTTCTTTCTAACCAGACCAACCGCATGCCAATATGGAGAGAGTTTGTTGTATCCCAGATGCATCAACGTGTACATCACCACGAGAGTTTGGTAGAGGAACGTGTAGAAAAACGGATAAATCTGCTGGAACCTCGTGGTTTCAAAAATCGCGTTGTGGATCTGAACAAGCTCCAGACTGTGTTCCATCACTTTCAGACACGAATCCAGACAGCTTTCGAGCGACTTTCTGTGGGTTGACATGAAATGCTGGTGGAATTTCGCTCTGTTTCCATACAACAGAATAAGATCAGAGAGAGTGTCACAGTCGGTTTGCAACAGACAGAACGTTTCCTCATGATCCCGGTTCGGACATGGCCGAAGGATCGCAAATCTGATGTCCAACGGGCAATCGTTGAGGAGTTTGCTCAAGTTGATCTGACTCAACGACTTGAACGAGTTGGTCTTCTTTTTTGCCTTACTCTTGTCGATGACCGGCAACGAGATGTAGCTTGGTTTTGTTTCGTCTCTTCTATCGAGATTCCTAGTGACTCTGGTGTCGATGAGAATCTTCTCGTAGATCAGAGCCTCGTTAACAAACGCCTCGTCGATCTCCAAAATGGTGTCGAACGAAATCTGGATCTTGTACGAATCGATAAGAACATTGGTGGATTTTTTCACCAGTTCTGCCAGGCCAATCTTGTAGTTGAGTCGGATCTCGTAGTTTCTCAAGAGCGGCTGGAAGTTGAACGTGACCGGATTGGGTCTTCCAAGAACAGAACAGAGTGTTGCCGAGATGAAGTTGATCACAAACCACAGTGATGCCTTGGGGTTTTTCTGAATCACTTCAAAGGCATCTCCTTGTTGCTCCACTTTCAAGGGTTTGACGATGTTCTCGTCATACACGTGCAATCCAAGGGAGTACGCCGAGCTGACCGTCTTGAAAAGCGAGTTCCAGCATCTCTCGATGAGATCGTTGTAGAAAAGATCCTCGCATTCCAACACATACGCCCGCAGACTCGTGGTTGTCTCTATTTGGATGCCGTTTTTGAGGTTTCTGTACTGCTTGTACAGCATCGGCCTCGAAGCCTCGTAGCTGAGATTGTGCTCGACCAAAAGCGGGTCTGAGGGAGGCAGCGACCTCAGAGAAGTAATCATCACCATAATAATCAACAAAAGGATATCGTCGTCATTTCTCCACGTCTTTGTGCTCTGATAGTTGTCCAGGAAGTCGGTCAGCATCTTGAGGTCTAGATAATTGGTAAAGTACAGACGGAGATGGAAGCATTTGGACACCAATTGGGTAATCAGTTTGATGTTCGCCTGTGATTTGACTTTTGCCGACATCGGCTTCGCCTGCGGTGGAGGATTGTATAGAATGGGTAGTTGTCGCCGTTGTTTCATCTGTCTTTTCACCTTGATAAAGTCATCAAACTCGTTGACATCTGCAGTGGTAAGCGTGGAAATCATGTATCTTGTTGAGTTAGGGCCGTAATAGATCCTTGAGCTCGAAGCTTCGTCCACACCTTCTTTATTAGTTGTTGTTTCGTTGTCGTTGTCGTCCTCTTCCTCCTTTCTCTGTCTTTTATTTTTCAGCTTGAGCTCCTTCAGTTTCAATTTCAACGCCTCATTCTCCTTGCGCAAAGACGCGATGATGTTGTCCTTTTCGCCGTCATCAAACTTCCTTTTCGAGGAAAGAAGCAGCTGAATGGAGCACGGCTCCAGCTTCACGCTAGGGGACTGCGAGCCCGCGACCGAGCCTGTGACCGAGCCCGATCGAGACCCCGACCCAGACCCCGTCACCGACTCCGGCGAAATCTGCGCAACTTGGTCGGGACTTACCTGGCCAGAAACTCCCTCAAGTGAGTCTGCCCCTTCGTCAAAGAACTGCTCCACCTTGATCGACCGAAACTTTGGTGGGTACTCACATACCCTGCTTCGGGCAATACACTGGTTGCACGGTGTTAGCTTGTTGCACTTCACCTTTCTGCGTCTGCACTCGATGCAGCTGATTGGCATCATCTTGGCAGGCAGTGGCAAAAACGAAGGCAACAGAAGGAAAATGAACTTGCCAGAAGGAGAAATAGGTGATACAAAACAGAACGGCCCCTCGCCACTAAAGAAATTTGTTATGATCTGTGGTTTTTTTGGTGAGCTTTTTTTTTTTGCATGCGTTGAAAATCGGCGCGTCGAATTTAAAACCACCTGACAAGAGGCAACCAATTCCAACCAGGAGCTGTATGCAACAAGCACGTACTTCGGTCAGCAGAGCACACCACGTCGGCGCGCGGTCGCGCGGTCGCAGACTCTTTTCTGTTGCTGCTACTGCTGCTACTGCTGCTGCTGCTGCAGGGAACAACAGCGGGGTTCTGTTGTACGGTGTGCGGGGAGAAAATCCGGGGAACAGAGAGGCGATGAAATAATTCCTGCCGCGGACACACGTACATAACACATCCAACTTCCTTTCTGGGCAAATAATTGTATGACCGAACGGAGTTAAAATTTTTTTTTGGCAGGGATAGGATACTATGCACACAGACGGAAGACTGTATCCGGGGCCGTGGCTTGGGGGGACAGCGTGGCGCGAATTTTCAAGAAAATGAAAAACCACAACATCACGTGACGTACTGTCACGTGCACAAAAATGCAATTTTGAAAGGTCACGTGAAATGTCGAAGCCATGGAATTTTTCAGTTGACGGGAATATAAATCAAGTGGAATCCACCGGGATTCTTTCGCTCGCAAAGAACAGCGACCCCAAGATCAATATCGGACTATCGACAAACAAAATGTTCTCCAGACAATTGCTCAAGTTCTCGGCTGCCAGAGCCGTCCCAACCATGGCTGCGCCAAAAATGGCCACCCCAGCCTTTGCCAGATTCATCACTTTCGACGCTGCCACCCAGCCTAGAATCAGAATCGGCTCTACTGCTCCAAACTTCAAGGCCCCAACCACCAAGGGAGACATTGATTTCCACGAGTACATTGGCGACTCCTGGACCGTTTTGTTCTCGCACCCTGCTGATTTCACTCCTGTTTGCACCACCGAGCTCGGTGCTTTTGCCAAGCTCAAGCCAGAGTTCGACGCCAGAAACGTCAAGCTGATCGGATTGTCCGCCGAGGGTGTCGAGAAGCACAAGGCCTGGATCAAGGACATCCAGGAGGTTGCCCTGGACGGCAAGGACTTCAGCTACCCAATTATCGGTGACGAGTCCAGAGAGGTTGCATACTTGTACGACATGGTTGACGAGGAAGGTTTCAAGAACCTGAACGGCGGTCTTGTTGCCACCATCAGAACTGTGTTCATCATCGACCCAGCCAAGAAGGTTAGACTTTTCATGACCTACCCAGCCTCCACCGGTAGAAACACCGCCGAGGTTTTGCGTGTCATTGACGCTTTGCAATTGGCCGACAAGAAGGGTGTTGTCACTCCTATCGACTGGACCGTTGGCCAGGATGTTATCATTCCTCCTGTTGTTTCCAACGAGGATGCCAAGAAGAAGTTCGGTGAGTTCAGAGAGGTGAAGCCATACCTGAGATTCACCAAGGTTTAAATAGGTGTACGATATCCAAAAAGAGAACGTATTTAGGTTGAAAAAAACGACTGTAGGTTGTGTAGGCCTGATCTGATTTACTAACTACTGTCTGTCTGGCTTCTCGGTGTCTGCTCTGGAAAAAAAAATCAAAAAGAGAGGCATTTTTCCAGAGGGGCGTGTGTCAACCAGATTTCTACTCCGTTCCGAGCGAACTGAGACGAAACAGACCGGTCAACGGGTCTGGACCAGGCACAAGACGGTGTGTTTTTCGCGGAACAACACGTTCTGCCCGATACAGACGGTGGGGTGTCTTTTTGTGTCGCCAATTGTGTCCCGCTATCAAAGTATTTACGGTTCCCTGTGTCTACCCCAGATTTCCCAGTTTGCCCCTTTAAATTCACTCAGCGGAAAAAATAAAATTTTCAACGCGAGCTTGATGTTTTCATGCCAAGGAAGCAGTGTGTTGTTGTACAAATTGTCACCGTTGCGCGCGCCTTTTAGACACACGCTGAACAACGTGCCATGCCAGACAACAAATACGCGTCACCGGAGCCTGCGGGACCCGTTTCTTCTGCCTCATCTGCCGCGGAAGGCGTGCGGCCTGCTGGACTCAAGATGGAGGACCCTGATGACGGCCTGTTTGCCACTGCCGCGGGCCAGCGTCCGTCCGCGGTGGGTCCGGGCGTGCGATTGGTTCCGTCTGTAAAACGCAGCGTGCCGTCGTCGCTGGACTCGGAGAAAGCGGCCAAACAACCGCGCAAGAGCAAGGACGACGACGACGACAGCAGCAACGCAGGCGCCGGCCCGGCCGCGGGGCATCGGCCCGTCACGTCGTGCACACACTGTCGTCAACACAAGATCAAGTGCAATGCCTCGGAGCGGTTTCCGAGCCCGTGTTCGCGGTGCGAGCGCATGGAGCTCAAGTGCGAGATCGACCCGCAGTTCCGTCCGAAGAAGGGGTCGCAGATCCAGTCGCTGCGCAACGACGTGGACGAGCTGCGAACCAAGATCGAGTTTCTGACCCGGAACGAGAACCTGATCTCGCAAGTTTTGCAGACAAAGCCCGGTTTGGACGCGGTCAAGTCCGAGGATTCTGCCTCGGCCGCCCCGGCCGCCCCAGCTGACCCGGCTGCTGCTGGCACAGCTGGCACGGCTGGCGCTGGTTCGGGAACTCCACTTCCCGTCGTCACTCCACTCAACCCGATCCAGACCTCACAGACCACCCCGGCGGTCCCGAACGCGCCCATCTCGGAGTTTGTGCTGCAGGACGTGAAGATCTCGCTGGAAAAGGCCTCCGAATTGCACCAGCGGTTCGTCACCAACTACCTGCCGTATCTGCCGATCCTCGTCTCCAACGACTGTGTGCAGCTGTACCACCAGTCGCAGTTGCTGTTCTGGACCGTGATGCTGACAGCGTGTCTGTCCGACCCGGAACCGTCGCTGTACATGTCGCTGGCGTCGCTGATCAAACAACTGGCCATCGAGACGTGCTGGATCCGCACGCCGAGGTCCACACACATCATCCAGGCGCTGCTCATTCTCGGAACGTGGCCGTTGCCCAACCAGAAGGTTCTGGACGACTGCTCGTACCGGTTTGTCGGTCTGGCCAAAAACCTGTCGCTGCAGCTGGGACTGCACCGGGGGAAGTTTATAAGCGAGTTCTCGAGAACACAGGTGGCTCTGCCGGACGCAGAGAAGTGGAGAACCAGAAGTTGGCTCGCAGTGTTTTTTGCAGAACAATTCTGGTCTTCTAATCTCGGACTCCCGTCGTCGCTGCAGACTGACTTTCTGCTGGAGAGCGCACGTATCGACCAATCGCTGCCCAAGAACTTCCGGTGTCTGATCTCGCTAGCCATTTTCCAGGCCAAACTCGTCAGCGTCATGGGACTCAGCGTGACCAGTCCGGACGGTCTGATGGAACCAAAGAACCGTGCGGGAGCACTCTCCATTCTCGAAAGAGAGCTCGAAAGACTCGCGTTCAAGCTGCAGATCGACGACATCGTCGTCGAAATCTACTATCTCTACGTCCAGCTGATGGTGTGTTGTTTCGCATTCTTGCCCGAAACCCCAAGCGAAGACCAGACAAAATACGTCACCCAGGCGTATTTGACGGCAACACGGATCGTCACCATCATGTCGAAGCTGACCGAGTCTCGCCAGCTCACAGAGTATCCGATCTACGTTCGACACTCCGTCACAATGGCCGCTCTCGTGCTGTTCCGACTGCATCTCACGCCGTATTTGCTGCCAAAATACATCGACTCCGCCAGACAATCGATCGTCACCGTTCACAGACTGTTCAGAAACATGCTGGCTGCATGGAAGGACGTGGAGAACGACATCAGCCGCACAGCAACCGTTCTGGAAAAACTCAACTTTGTCATCATCACCCACCCAGAACTGTTCACCGAGACCGAGGGAATCATCGTGCGCATGCGGTCCCATCTGACCGGGTCGCTTTTCTACGATCTCGTGTGGTGCATCCACGAGGCACGCAGAAGACTCATGTCCGAGGCCCAGAACAAACAATCCAACGATGACAAGCCCAAGCCTAAAAGAAAGGTTCTCCCGCTGCCTTTCTACAACCAGATCACCAAGGACGACTTCACCGCAATCACCACAACGACGCCAAACGGAACAACCGTCACGACCCTCGTTCCAACCGACCAGGCCATTCTCAACGCTCGTGCAACAGCCTCCGCTGCAGGACTATCCGACCCGACAGAGATCAACGGGATTCCGCTTGCAATGCTCGAGGCCACCGGCTCGTTGCCTTTGCAGCACGCACCAGACCAGTTTGGTTCTCGCCAGCCGGCCTACCAGGACTCCAAATCGGCCCAGAAGCCCAAAAAACCGGCCAAATCACGGTCCAAAAAGACTCAGCAAACCAACCCGACCCCGTCAGCAAACGTCCCGCCCGCTACAACAACGTCGATTGCCGCAGGCGTCAACGGACTGCCGCCTCCGCCTCTGTTCCCGTCCTCTGTTGGTAGATCCAGCAGTCTGAGCAACAGCTCCGAAACCGCGACTGCACAGGCCGCGGGTCACGTGACCGCGCCTGCTGCTGCTGCTGCTGCTGCTGCTGCACAACCTCAGTATTCTCAGCTGCAACAACAGCAATTGGCGTCGCAGTCGCCGTCTACAAACAACACAGATTCCAACAACCAATCGCCGTCCAGCTCGGAGATCCTGAACAACAACATGTTCATCGACTCGATCTTTCAACAGCAAGGAGGCGCAAATTGGATGGAGAACGGCGATGACTTTCTTGGATGGTTTGATATCAACATGGCTCCGGAGTTCTGAGACAAGTTGGGACGTTCTTAGAGTGTTATTTTGTTGTAGTCTGTACCAGTATAATGTAACGAATGAAAGAGGAACAAGGAAATATCCAGAGCACCAGTATGGTGCAACCGTGGGGCGAAATCGAACAAGGTATTTAAAATTGAAGATAACAATACACAACAAAAGAGAGCACTCAGCTCATTGAATCTTCTCCGCAGTCAGCCCGCTCCTACTCCTACTCCTCCTCATTGGTCTCGGTTTCGTCAGAAGGATCGATGATACCACCCTGTCCCAGCGCAAACACCGTCTCGCTCTCTGCCAGACACGGACTGTCGTAGATCTTGCAGATTCTGTTTGCACCCTTGGCTTTCTTGAAATAAAGTCTCGTCGTTGAAGAATGGGCCACGATATTTCCTCCGATCGGCTTCTTAGGGTCTGGGTTAAAGATGGCACCTCCGTCGACCTGAGCCACCACCTGGTTCGTGATCACGACACCGATACCGAATTCGTCAGCGAGTCTTTGCAGCGTTCTCATGAACTTGGCCACATGCATTTGTCTGGCACTCAACTCTCCTCTTCCGCTGTAGTCGGTTCTGTACAGCGCCATGATAGAGTCGACAATCAGCAATGAGAACCGCGACTCGGTCATCATGCTGGCAGCCTGGTTCAACAGTTGCAGCTGGTGGTCGGCGTTATAAGCTCTTGCGTAGGCAACGTTGTCCAATGTTTCGTTTTCGTCGAGCCCGAATCTTCTCGCGATGGCCACCAATCTGACCGGTCTGAAGGTGCCTTCGGTGTCGATATACAGACATTTTCCCTCTCCTCCACCACTGTCTATTGGAAGTTGACAAGTAACCGCAAGCGTGTGACACAGCTGCGATTTTCCTGTTCTGAACTCTCCAAAAACTTCCGTGATGGCACCGGTCTCGATTCCTCCTCCCAACAGAGTGTCGAGCTGTTTGGATCCTGTGGTCAGGCAGATCAGCTCAGATCTTCTCTGGTGGAATTCGGTGGCAGTTGTAAAGCCAAGGGGCACCAGTTTTGCAGCCTCCATGAGCAGACGATCAGCTTTCTGCTCGGAGATTCCCTTCACGGTGACGATGTGTCTCTTTGGAGTGTACGCGATGGACTCCACGGTGTGGAAGCCAGCTTCCTTTAGTTTCTTGATGTCGGCTGGCGTGATTCCGTTGCCCACCAGCTGTTGCACAGGAACGGGGCCGCTGGTGTAGTCTTCCTCTTCGTCTGGGGCGATTCCAGACATTCCCTCTGCATACTCGGCGACCGATCCTTGGTCGACCATGCTGCCATCCGTCTGCAGCTCGTGGCTTCCTGAGACAAGATACTCTGTTTCTGCGGCCTGTGTCATTGTTGTCGGGGAATAAAACGAGTTGCACAGGAAAAAAGAACAAGAGGGCAAAAATCAAGAGAGGGCTCTAAAAATTATCCTTATTTTGCCTTCACGAGATGAAAACAACGCGTAAAGTGAAAAAGACAAGAGAAAAAATTACGCACACTGAGAGAGTCACGTGTCTGTGGTCCGACGCGTCGATTGTGTTTTTTTCTTTTGTTTTTTTGTTTTTCCATTTCGCGTCGTCGCGCGAACGGTTTTGACCCATTTTTGCCCTCTCAGGCGACGATTGCATTAGCACGTTGAAGAAAATGGCAGCTGAAGCGACCAGAAGAACAAGACAAAAAGGATGTGGACTGTCAAAAACCATCACGCCACAGGACGTGTCTGCTGACTTTCAAGCCATTGACGCGACCTTCCAGCGATCCAGCACGTATCCTCTCTTTGCCTTGGTGGCTGGAGCCCAGTCTCGCTTGTTGCTGGTCTCGCTTCTGCGAATTCCCACGGGTCCCAGCCACAAAATCCCACGGGGGCATTTTTTTTTTCCCTGGGATCTGCAATTTGTCCCGATTAGGTCAAAAACGAGAATTTGGTGCGAAGGAACAAGGGGAGATGAAATTTGTGCAGGATTGACAAGATAAAACCAGCGCCGTTTCTTCTTGTACTCTACCACTGTTCCGTCTCAACTGTCAGCCAAAACATGTCCGAATCCCCAGGAGACTCGCTAGTGCTGGAGATGAGCCGCGTGACGTTGCGGGCAAACTCGCCAAAGGGAATTGTTCGCGTTGTTGGTAAGCTAGAGTCTCCCTCAGAGACCGAGTCTTTCGCCGCCTCTAGCACGTACTCCACCTCGGGAACGACAGCAGCCACGACGCCGTCGACGACGCCAGTGACAAAGAGTCCCGTTGCGGAGACAGATGCCGAGGATGCAACCGAATTGGACCTCAAGGATCCGCAATCGCCGCTGAGCAAAATCCTGCGCAAACACAAGCTCAAGCCAACCGATCCCGAAGTGAATAGAGAGAAACTTGACAAGCTGAAGCAAATTTCGGAACAACTTTACAACTCCACATACAGCCAGATCGACACGGTGGATTACATTGCCTACCTCGGTGGAGGACTTCGCGCTGTGGACGAATCAGACCTCGATATCGACCTCATTCGGTGCTTTTACATGGCACAATTCAGATGGAGTCACGATCTGTTGATCTCACTTCGACTGTTGTGTCAGAACCTTTTTTTCAAGGGAGAATCGCAGTTCATTGACAAGATTCTGGACTCGTTTTCGGAGAGATGGTTCCAAATATATGGCATTCAAAACAACAAGACCCTGTTTGGCAATGCCAATGGCGTCTACTTGATCTCGTACTCGCTGATTTTGTCCAACACGGATCTGCACACGACAGAGATCGAAAAGAAGAAGAAAATCACCAAATCAAGGTTTGTCAAGAACACAATGGCCGCGCTGCAGCAGAACAAGGTCCCCATTTCCGACTATGCGACGTTGTCGAACGAGCTGAAGAAGTTCTATCAAAACATTCTGACGGTGGAATTGACGCTGAAAGAGTCGCCAGCCTCCGCGGACGTTGTCGCCAGATCAGCACACGTCACCAAACGGTCTTCGATATCGTCTTTTGCAACGACGAGAACCACCAGAACGATGTCGAGGTTTGCTGACGACAAGTCTCTGTACTCGAACGCGTCGGGGACTACAGCAACATCCACGGCGTCGTACTTAACGGCCAACGGGACCATGACTTCCCGTGTGAACTCGTACGGTTTTGCTAAAGCTCTGATTACAGAGAAGAAGCTCAGGAGAATGACGTCTATGGACAGCAGTCAGATCTCCTTGCACTCCGCTGGAAGTAACGTTTTACAGAAGTATCCCACGTTCAACGACGACAGTAGTCAGTTGGACCTGGAGGAATTGGCTGAGGAGTCGAATTTCGTTATCGAAGAAGAGGGAGACCTGCAATTGGAGCTGGAAGGGCCTCCTTGGATCAAAGAGGGTCTTTTGCGTGTGATTTTGTCAGAGGATCTGAGCGGGGCTGTGGAAGACCAGTCTTGGTTCAATAGAAAATCAAGCCACAAGAACAAAAAATGGCAAACTCTGTTCACTGTTGTCTCTAAGGGAGAATTGCGGCTGTTTTCGTTCGACAAATCGCAGGACCATGCCAACAATGCCAAAGCAAACGGAGACGGAAACTGGTGGAGCTTTGCCAACAGTGTGGCTACACTGAATCTTTGTTCGTGTTTCGCACAGATTGTGGAGCCGCGGTCGAAAGTGTACACCAAATTGCTCAGGACATACGAGTCCATCGGCAAGGCCACCGGGTACGAGACGTACTGGACCCTGAATGTTCCGGTCAACGAGCCGATGAAGGTGAGCAACTTCAAGAGCGTTTATTTCTGTGCCGGTACCAAGGAGATTGCTCAGGAGTTTGTGGAGACATGCAACTTTTGGTCTGCGCGGTCGTCTGCTATTCCTCCGGAGGAGTCAATCTCGTCAATTGATTATGGATGGTCTGACAAGCTCATTTCACTGCTGAACTCCGATAACATCACCGAGATTGAGGGCTATCTGACTCGAAACAGGATCACCAAATGGGTTCCAACGGCGAACGGCATGATTCCGGCCGATGTGACGATGCTGGAACAGCTTCAGAACCTGCGAAACTATTACCAGCGGATCTACGAGCTGTCAGAGCGCCACAGACAGCTCGAAACGCATTTCCACAAGCTCAACTCGATCTACAACAAGAATGTGAATAACAGCGGATACATGTCGATGCTGTTCAACCGGTCTTCTAAACAGGCGAAAGAGCAGACGGTGAAGAACATCCAGCTGGTGAAGCTCAATTACGTGAACAAGCTCAACTACTTAGACAACGAGCTGTTGCGGTTCAAAAGGTATGCGCAGATACTGGACAAGGGAATTAAGCTAAGGAGCGAGAAGATGAAGCTTGCGAATTGAACATGTGTAGAGCGTGTTTGGCGGGGAGTCTTGACAGTCTGGTGTCCGAGATCAGAGTTCGTTGCTATTCTGTTAAACTGGCTAGTTTCCTTCGTATCGATGAATACAAAGTAGCAGCATTTCTGGTAGATCGAAAGTCTAAAAAACGTGGACATTGCCATGTCAAAATGTGCATTCTCCAGCAGTTAAATATCCTCAGCTGTAGTAAATTTCGCGGTTTTGTTTTTGACAATTTGAAATAAATTTATTTCAACTTCGAGATTTATGGTGGCAAAAACAACTTGATAGTCGACAACAAGATATTTATTGCGTAGCAAGACGTACCAAGAACAGAGATGTCGGATCCAAGCTCAATTAACGGTAAGTGGCGTTTTCAGAACCACAAAGGGGAGCATATATACTGACTTTTGGCAGGTGGAAGTGCCGTGGCAATGGTGGGCAAAGATTGTGTGGCCATTGCGTGCGATCTGAGACTGGGAAACCAGTCGTTGGGAGTGGCCAACAACTTCGAAAAGGTGTTTCAACTGGGCCATGTGTTTCTGGGGCTGACGGGATTAGCTTCTGACGTGCTCACTGTGCATGAGAACTTCAGACTCAAGACCAACCTATACAAGATGAGAGAGGAGAGGGAAATCGAACCAGAGAGTTTTGCCAATCTGGTGTCGTCGACCCTTTACGAGCGTCGGTTTGGGCCGTGGTTTGTGGGTCCAATCGTGGCCGGAATCAACTCCAAGACAAACAAGCCGTTCATTTGCGGCTTTGACTTCATTGGATGCATAGATTACGCTAAAGACTTTGTTGTCTCCGGAACTGCGACCGACCAGCTGTACGGTATGTGCGAGGCGCTGTACGAGCCGGACTTGGAGCCGGAGGATCTGTTCGAGACGATCTCGCAGGCGCTGTTGAACGCCGCAGACAGAGACGCCTTGAGTGGATGGGGTGCTGTGGTGTACGTGATCACGAAGGATAAGGTGGTGAAGCGGTATCTGAAGAGTAGGCAGGACTAAGGAGAGTCGGGTGACGTGGTCGACGATGGAGTCGTACGGCCTTGTTAGAGTTTGCGAGAGTTTGTTATGTAGCATTTAGCAACGAGACTGGATTAGTTAGGATGGTCGTTTACGTTTGCGTCTGCGTTTGCGTTTTCACTTGGATGATAGTAGAATGTTCTGTTATCTTATGTACAGCGGAGACGAGGAGGATTGGTATTGACAGGGTGGTTGAAGAGTAGGGAGGAATTCTAATCTCTTGGAAGTCGGTGGAAGTAGCCGTGACTGTGCAACCGCACACCTAGGCCTCCTTCTTCTCTCTTCTCTGATACTCCTTCTCAATCACCTTCTTCAGATACCCGTTCTTGCCGTACTCCTCCTCCTCCATCTTCTTCTTCTTGAGTTCGTACTCTTTGTTTTTCTTCTTTCTCTCGAGGATCTTCTCTCTGTCGGCAGCCAATCTGGCGTTGTGCAGACAGTTGGTGAGGTCCTGTTTGATGATGTTGCACTTTCCAAAGGCCTTTTCAAAGAAGTCTGATCTGTGGCACTCTTCGAGGGCGTCGATGAGGTCCTCGCATTCTGTGTTTGTTAGTCAAAAGCCGAAACAAACGTCACGTGACTGCTTTTACTCACTCATGAACTTGTCTCTGTCTAAAATCGGATGCATTTTGGCGTACTTGTACGGACTGAAATGTCTTTTGTTTGTGTCCTGGTCAAAATTTTTTTTACCCACCAATTTTTAGAAATTACTGAAACGAAAAAGCATCTCGCTCTACCAGCAGCACACGGGCCATTTATTGGAACGCAAATTATGTCGAAAAAAACAACGGAAGAGGACGAGGTTTTTGAGTTTCTGAACTCATTGCCGGAAGACAAGAACGGTAATGCCAGCAAGTCTGGCCAGACGGGCAAAGCAGACGAGGATATTCTGGACTTTCTCGATGAGCTAGAGGCGTCAGATAAGGGCAAGAAGGAGCCGAAGAAACAGACAAAGACGGCCGAGCCGCCAAAGGAGGTCGTGGAGGAGAAGAAGAAAGAAGAAGAAATTGTGGCAGAAGAAACAAAGACAACGGCGCCGGAGCAGGAAGCGTCTGCGGCAGCGACAGCAGCAGCAGTCTCTGGCGAGGTGAACGACCCGATCACGTCGCTCTCTAATTGGTGGTCCACGGAGGGATCGGCCAAGGTGAGCTCGCAATTTTCGTCGCTGTGGGGCACCGCGCAAAGTTTGGGTGAACAGGCGCAAAAACAGGCCGAGTCGGCCATCAAGTTGGCCAAGGAACAGACGATCGAAGACAACCTGAAGAACGCGTTCAAGGAAATTGGTATCACGGGGGTTCTTGAGGGCGACAGAGATCTTACGGACGACGAGAAGGAACAGGTTTTGAAGTTGCCAGACACGAAGCACGCGCTGGGGTCGCTGAACAAGGGGTTCAACATGCTCTCATCGCAGCTCACAACGGTTCTGGAGCGGATCCAGCACGACATTGACGCCAACAGAGACGAGATTCTTGACATCAAGCTGGTTCACGACCTGAAAAACTACAAGAATCTCACCAAGTACGTGAAAAACAACTTTGAGAACGTGATGGGGGCCCAGGTTGAAGGCGATATTCTGGTGAACATCACCGAGAGCGGCATCATTTCATCGTCGGCCGAGAGCACCGACTCTGCAAAGAACCTCGGATTGTTTTCGGGAAAGATTTCTGACGGAGAAAAGCTGATCAACGCCAACATCGAGAGCGTCATGAAGAGCGAGGAAACAAAGGAGGACGCTGGAGACATCAAAAAGTCCCAGATTTATATCGGACTTCTCGCCACAACAGTCAACAAGGAAGATACTCCGGCAGAGGATACCGAGGTGGTGACCATCGACGAATACCAGGCCAGCTCGTTCTCTTTCACGGCTGTTCTGATCGACAAGACCCACAACCTGACCATCGTGAACCGGTCACAACCGTTCCCACTCAGATGGTGCAACTGGCTGGACGGAAAGTTTGAAGAGAACGACACTAGTGAAGACGTCGATCCGAAGGAGTGGGTGATCGACTGGATCGACAGGGGACTGGATATGACCTTTGGAGTGTTGGCCCAGGCGTATGTGATCAAGAGAATGGGATATTGATACATTTGAACTGCATCTCCCTTTTCTTTACGTATTGTCGTTTTTTTTCTTTTTGATGAATTCAGCTATTTAAACCGAGAGGTTGCGTTCATACGCAGCTTTCAAAGCTGCTCCTCGTTTTTGTCGTAGTTTTTCAGCAGCTTGACCAGATTCGTCTCGTCAGACGCAATCAGCTTGTTGTCCCAATCCACCACCAGAGGGGGCTGGAAAATCCCTTGTTCTGCCAACTCTTCCAGCGAACTGGATCCCAACTTCTGAACTGTCGGACTATCCACGGTCTGCAGGTCGATCACGTGATCCTTCTCAGATGACAGTCCGGGAAACGCGTCTTTGAACGCTTTTTTGCAAGCTGGGTTGATGGAAAGCGTCTGTTTGATGAAGGCAAACTGTTCTGGAGTTGGGAAACGGGTAGCTACGTCCACATGGTACTTGTACTTGATTCCCTTATCTGCCGGCCCGAAGAGCGCCCTTGTGAGAAACGACGTTGGTTGTGGTGCAGATGCTTTGTTAGCGGCGTTTTTGTTGAGAACTTCGAGCAGCTTGACAGAGAGCGGACTTTTAGACGAATGGCTGCATATTGTTAGTTTTCTAGCTTCAATTCCACGGAATTGACTCATGCATCCGGGCACCCCGTACTCACAATATGGTGATCACTCCCTGAACACCTTGTAATGATTTGAACATGGACATTGCGATTGAACTTTATGAGGCGAGAATTCACCGAGTATTGATAATTTTTCCGGGATTTTGTCTCTTATTTATAGAAAGAAACACATGTTCTTAATTATATCTTGTTCCCTGCGATCCGAATAGGCTCACGCTTTTGCTGACTCAAGCCGCTTGCGCCAAAAAAAATAAAAAATTATCTCAAGAAAAAAGATACACATTTTTTTGCAGGCTGCTTAGACTTTGTAGCCAAAGACGTCCGGACGACGCTGGTCCCATAACGGCATGTTGGTGCGAATGATATCGAGCTTGTCGAGGTCAATGTCCGCGACACAAATCTCCTCGACGTCGTCAATGTCGGAGCATTGCGCTAAAATTGTTCCGTTCGGATCGATAATGCACGTATGACCAAAAGATTCTCGAGTAGATTTTTCCACTCCGTCCAACCGATGCTTCCCCTTTTGTGCAGGCATCACCACGTATGTTTGCGTGAACACCGCGGTGGCCTGCGCGAGCAGCTGGAAGTGCGGACCAGTCTTCATGGTCCAAGCAGATGGGTAAGTGAGAACTTGGGCTCCTTCACTACGCAGACGCAACGCTAGCTCAGGAAACCGTAGATCGTAGCATATTCCAAGACCCACTTTTCCGACAGCAGTAGAAAAGGGTTTCACAACCTCGTTGCCGGGCTCGACAGCCTGCGATTCTTTCAAAATTGGGCCGTTTTTGATGTCCACGTCAAATAAATGAATCTTTTGGTATCTGTGGACAATCTCTCCCGCCTCGTTGAACCATATCAAGGTGTTTTTGACCCGGTCAGAGGTCTCCGAAGGCTCGTGAATGCCCACGGAAACGGACAACGAATCACCTGTTTTATGCAATTCTCTCAGTTTGCTCTGGATAGCAGCCACAAACGGAGAAGTCTCGACACTTTCGGCAATTTCTTTGGAATGTGTTGCATTCTTAGCGATGTAGTCAGATGCTTCCGGGAGAAAGAGCACTTTGCATTTGAGTGCCGAGGCTTTGGCAATCAGATTGATTGCCGTGAGTCCGTTTTCCTTGAGGATTGAAGATGCACAGAGTTGACCAGCTGCCACGAGAACCATAATTGTGTTTGTGAAGTTGACTAAGAAGAAACACTGGCAACTGGCTAGACGTGTGAAATAATTACATCTATATGCGAGTCTCGCAATCTGTGGCCAGAAGTTCCTTATCAACACCAGCCACCCGTGCCACAGTTGTGGCTGAGCAAAAAAAATTTTCTGATCCTCGAAATCTAAGGATTTATCATGAAATAAGGGATGACTAGAGTAAAAGAACTTCAGACAGAGATTACAGTGAACTCCATCAGACTCTCTTGTATCAATAGAATGGTAAGTAATGAGTACAGATGTATTAGGGCAGCCTCTAGAAGCTTAATACTAACTTTCGCAAGACCGAGCCCGAAAATCAACGCAAACCAGTCAAGACTCTGCCGAGACAACAGTTCACGTTATGTGTGCCATCTACGTGCATTTCTCGTTCCAATTGCAAAAACCTGCAACAGGTGACTCATACTGCCTACCAAATTGCCAAGGCTGCCTGTACATACAATGTTGGCGAGGTGGTGGTGCTGCAGGTTCCTGAGGACGAGTTAGACGAGGGAGCCGTCAAGGTTTCGGAAGTGAAGAAAGTGTTTGTGGAAGGGGAAAAGGAGCCAGAACAGAAATTCAGTGCAGACTCGCTTCTGTTGGCTACATTACTGCAATTTTTTGTGACCCCTCCATATCTCGTGAAATCGACTTTCGACTCAAAGGCACTCAAGAACTTTGAGTATGCCAAGAGATTACCCAAGATTTCCACACTCCCATTCATGCAGAACAACAAAGCGTATGATGAATACAAAGAGGGGCTCACAGTTTCGAAAAAACCGCCTGCCAGAGCGAAAACCGCCTCCGGAAAGGTGAAAAAATCAAAGAAAACCAACACCACTAAGTTTGTCAACGTTGGCGAGGACAAGCTGTTAGAGCTGACAATGGAAGTCCCGACCAGTGTGCGGGTGACGGTGAATTTGAAAACCAAAAAGGTGGTTTCTCCCGTTGAGGCGTACGGACTTGTTGGAGCCAAGTCTACTTTTGGATATCATGTCCGAGTTGCAACCACCTTCACCGCTGTTTTCACGGAGGCCGGGTATCCTGACGGGTACGACAAGTCAATTTACGTGAACAGCGGAGACTATTTTCTGAACAAGCCCACTGCTGCTGAGGGTTTGGAGAAGATTAGAGACGTTGGCAGCGACAAAGCCAACATTTTGCTTGTTGTGGCGAAATGGAGCGATCTGGAGACTGCGTTTGAGAAGGTCAAGACAGGGTTGGAAGGTGTTGAGGGACCAAAAGATATGTTCGATGCAAGACTGGATATTCCGGTCGGAACCAGAGTAGAGGATGGAGCTATGATTGCCGTGGCAAAACTGTCGTGACACAGAGACATCATTCACCCAATGTCTCGTCATTTACTGTACATTATCGAAAAAAGTAAAATAGATTAAATGATCTTTATTAGACTTGAAAAATTCAATGTTTATGTAGATTAACGCGGACTGTCGCCAGCCCTCTATAGTACATCATGGATGTCCGTTTTCAGCAACCCATTTTCTGGCGTTTCTGAAAACTCTGATCCACGGACCGTATCCTCCCCAGGCTGCAGCTTCTTCAGCTGGGTAGTACGAGTTGGACTCGAGTCTGCAAACTCTCTCTGGGTGAGGCATCATTGCCAGAACTCTGCCGTTCGGAGTTCTGATACCAGTGATACCGTTTGGCGATCCGTTAGGGTTGAACGGATATTTCTCGGTTGGGATACCGTAGTTATCAACGTACTTGGCGGCCACAAGTCCCTGGTTGACAAAGCCAGCCAGCTTGCTGTCGTTCTCACCGAACGAAGCTCTTCCCTCACCGTGTGCAACGGCAATAGGCAGTCTCGAACCTCTCATTCCGTCGAAGAAAATCAATGGCTTTTCAACGTTCTCCTCGATGATCTCCAGAGTGCTCACTCTAGCCTCATACTGTTCGGATCTGTTCTTCTCGAAAGAAGGCCAGTTCTCAGTTCCCGGAATCAGACTCTTGATCTTGGACAGGAACTGACAACCGTTACAGGCACCAAAGGCGAAAGTGTCATCTCTTTCCTGGAAGAACTTGGAGAACTGAGCTCTGGCGTTGTCGTTGTACAGCACAGAAGTTGCCCAACCGTTTCCGGCGCCGAGAACGTCACCGTAGGAGAATCCTCCACAGGCAGCCAGACCAACAAAGTCGTCCAGAGAAACCTTACCGGAGATAATGTCGGTCATATGCACATCATAGGAGTCGAATCCAGCTTGTTGGAAACACCATGCCATTTCCTGTTGACCATTGACACCTTGTTCTCTCAAAATGGCCACCTTTGGTCTTGTAGACAACGTGGAGATGGCCAGGTCATCTGTTGGATCGAATGTCAGCTTGTAGGTCAAACCAGGGTCTTGGTTGTCCAGGATGGCTTGGAACTCCTGGTCTGCGGATTGTGGATTATCTCTCAACTTCTGCATGTGGTAGGAGGTCAAGGACCAGGTCTGTTGCAGCTCACCTCTCGACTTGCTCAACACCGGAGTGCCGTTGACAGAGACGTTGATTTGTTGGTCCAAGTCAAACACGGGCTCACCAAGAACGGAGACGTACTCTTCAGAGACACCGTTCGAAGACAAAATGGAGACGAAAGACGAGTAGTCCGATTGTTTGATTTGGAAGACGGCACCAAGTTCTTCGTTGAAAAGGGCAGTAAAGACGTCCGAGTGGTCCTTAACGTCAATGTTCAAACCGGATCTTCCTGCGAAAGCCATTTCCAAAAGAGTGACAATCAAACCACCGTCAGATCTGTCGTGGTAAGCCAAAACATCCAACTCCTTGTGCAGCTTCGAAAGAGCGCTCAGGAATCCCTTCAAGATCGAAGCATCGTGGACAGTTGGGCTCGAGTTTCCAAGCTGGTTGTAGACTTGAGCAAGAGCAGATCCTCCGAGGGATTTGACAGCCTTCGATGCGAGGTCAACCAGGACAAGAACAGTGTCTTCCTTCTTTTGCAGCACTGGGGTCCACGTGTTGGAGGTGTTATCAACACCAGCAAATGCAGTGATCACCAGGGACATAGGAGCAATAACCTCCTTGTCCTTCCAAGACATCTTCATCGACATGGAATCCTTACCAACTGGAATAGAAACACCGAGCTTTGGACACAGATCCAGTCCGATGGCCTGGACAGCTTCGTAAAGTGCAGAACCTTCACCAGGGTGACCAGCAGGAGCCATCCAGTTAGCAGAAAGCTTGACTGAATTCAAAGACTTCACGTCTGCGGCGTACAAATTGAGCAGCGACTCGGCAACACACATCTTGGCGGAGGCAGCAGCAGAAATCAGAGCAAGAGTTGGTTTTTCTCCCATTGCGAGAGCCTCACCGGTGGAAACAAGCTCATCTCCCAACGAGGTGGCAGTCACACCAACGTCAGCAACAGGAACCTGCCATGGTCCAACAAACTGGTCTCTGTCGATCAAACCAGTGACTGTTCTGTCACCAATGGTAATCAAGAACGACTTGGATCCGACAGATGGGAGTTGCAAGACTCTGCTCAAAGCGTCTTCGACAGCGATTCCAGACGAAATCTCCACAGCCTTCAGCAATGCAGGCTTGGTGTTGTCTTGTCTCGACATCTTTGGAGGCTTTCCAAACAACAGACTCATCTCCAAGTCTATTGGAGTGGTTCCTAGCAATCTGTCGGTTAGAACCAATCTGTGTTCATTGGTTGCGACACCAACCACAGCATATGGACATCTTTCTCTTTCACAAATCTCCTTGAACAGGTCCAAGTTTTGCTGGCTCACACCCAAAACGTATCTTTCCTGAGACTCGTTACACCAGATTTCCATCGGAGACATACCTGGTTCCAAAGACAAAATGTCTCTAAGCTCAAACTTGGCACCAAGGTCGTTGTCATGCACCAACTCTGGCAGAGCATTCGAGAGTCCACCGGCACCAACATCGTGGATACATTGGATTGGAGAGTTAGAGCCAAAGGCATTACAAGCATCAATAACCTGTTGGGCTCTTCTCTGCATCTCCGGGTTTCCTCTTTGAACAGAGGCAAAGTCAAGGTCAGCAGAACCTTCACCGGAAGCGACAGAAGAAGCTGCTCCTCCTCCCAGACCGATCAACATACACTGGCCTCCCAAAACAATGATGGCAGAACCTGGTGTGATCTTGTGGTCTGATTTCAAAGCCAATTGTGGTCTGACAGCACCCATTCCTCCGGCAATCATGATAGGCTTGTGGAAACCTCTGATCTCTTCTTTGTTATCACCATTGACAACGGTGGTGGTAAGAGTTCTGAAGTAACCAGTAATACAAGGTCTACCGAACTCGTTGTTGAAAGCAGCAGATCCGAGAGGAGCTTCAATCATAATGTCCAACGGGGAAGCAATGTGATCTGGCTTGCCAACATCAAGCTCCCAAGGCTGTTGGAGGGCTGGAATGCGCAGATCAGACACAGAAAACCCGGAAAGTCCACACTTAGACTTGGATCCTCTTCCGACAGCACCTTCGTCACGGATCTCACCACCAGATCCTGTAGCTGCACCAGGGAACGGAGAAACGGCCGTTGGATGGTTATGCGTTTCCACTTTGATCAAAGTGTGCACGGTTTCTTTCTTGGAGCTCCATTTATTGCCGTTTTTGGAGTCTGGGGCATAGAAATATGCTTCGGAACCCTGGAAAATGGCAGCGTTGTCACTATACGCACTGATGGTGTAGTTAGGGTTGAGCTTGTGAGTGTTTCTAATCATTTGGAACAAAGACATGTCTTTTTTCTTGCCATCGATCTTCCAATCAGCGTTAAAGATCTTGTGTCTGCAGTGCTCCGAGTTCACCTGGGCAAACATGAACAATTCCACGTCGGTTGGGTTTCTTCCAAGTGTGTCTTTGAAGGCCTCATAAAGGTAGGTGATCTCGCCCTCGTCGAGAGCAAGACCCAGCTGCTTGTTGGCGACAAGCAAGTTTTCTTTTGAGGAGATCACATCAACATACTGCAAAGGCTTTGGCTGGTGCTCTTCAAACAGATCGTTGTATTTTGGAATGTGCTCGTTGATGTAAAGAGTCTGGGTCATTCTGTCGAAGATCGAAGCCAGACAGTTGTGGCCATTCTTAGCGGAATGCTCCATGATTGGGAATCCTGGTCTGACTTGCAAAAGCACGGCCAGTCCTCTCTCGACTCTGTCCACCTCGGAACCAAGACCACAAACCTCCACAATGTTCGAAGCTTTGGAGGACCATGGCGAGATAGTTCCTGGTCTAGGCAGCACTCTGATGAGATAAGTGTCTGCATCAAGACTTTGGGACAGGATGGAGGCAGCATTGGAGTCGTCTCCGGATAGCTGAACCAGCTCGCTGAGCTTCTTGTTCAGCGGATCGGAAAGGTCGAGGCCGTTGTCATACTTCAGCAATGCCTCGAGCTTGGCGAGACTGACCGGATCAACATCTTTTTTGTAATGGACGTAGTGGATCTGGCAAGTTCTCACGGAGGTGACCACCGAGGAGTTGACAAGTCTGTCGATGTCGGCCGTGAGGTTGGCCACTCTAAAGCTGGACAACGCCTGTGGACCAGGCAAAACCAGCATGTTTCCAAACGTCATGTTGTTGAGGCTCTGAAAGTGACGGGGAGTCGGTGAGCGGGGCAGAAAAGTAAACCTAGGTGTACCAATGGAAGGAGAAGGGGAAGAAAAAAGAGGGAAACGTACTGAAGGGAAATATTTTTTAATTAAATTTGTAGAAAATGACTTCTGCAAAAAAAAAAAAGACTCAGCAAGAATTAATCGACGCCCGCGACGCGTCGGTTTCTGCATAGGGTAAAAAAAATTTCAAAAAATTTATTTTTTTTTTTTGGATTTTTTTTTTGAAATTTTTTTCTCATTGAAAATTTTCATACTGATTTACCTACAAGCACCCTGATAACCACAGATCACCCCCAATCATGCCACCAAAGAACGCCAAGGGAAAGAAGGCCGCTTCGGCAAAGACCACGAAGAAGGAGACTACCACGAGAGCCTCGGCAGTGAAGGCTGTGAAAAAGGGCAAGACTGTGAGCGGAAAGATTGAGTCTGCCTCCGAGGAGCCAAAGCCTACCACCAAGAAGCAGGTCAAGGAGACCGCAAAGAGCACTGAAGAGCCAGAGACTGGAATCAGTGTTAAGGAGGCAGCCATCGAGAAGGCTGTGTCAGAACTGGAAAAATGGAACACAAACAGGAAAAACAGCCCAGACAAAAAGGCTTCTCTTTTTGATGAGGACGAAGACACCAACCTGTACTTGCAGGTCACTAGTCTCAAATTTTTCAGCAAGAAGCAGACACTCAAGCCAAAAGTGGTGCAGGTTCCCCACCCTGTTTACGACTTGTCCAATGATTTCAAGGTCTGTCTGTTTGTGAAGGATGACCAAATTGATGCTGCCACATTGTCGGAAATTGAGAGCGCCGAAATTCCACATCTTGCCAAAGTGATCCCAGCAAAGGAGTTGAAGGGAGAGTACAAGAGCTACGAAGCCAGAAGAAAGCTCTTGAACCAGTACGATGTTTTCTTGAGCGATGATAACCTGATCACAACACTTCCGAAGCTTCTGGGTAAGATTTTCTACTCCACGTCGAAGCTTCCAGTCCCTGTCAGACTCAATTCCGCAAAGAACGCTTTTTCGGTTACCACTCTGGCCAATCAGATAAAGAAGATCGTTTCTTCGGTGCACTATGTGCCGCCAATGGGCGTGAACCTGTCCATCAACCTCGGTAACCTGAACCAGGACGTTTCGAACGTGAAGGAGAATGTGAAAGCATTGGTTGCAAGTTTTGAAGGAACTCCAATCAGACTGATACAACTCAAGCTGCAGGATTCCCCTGGTCTGCCGATTTACATCACCGACAAGCTGTACGACGAAGAAGACGTTTTGAAGGAGGAGAAACCAGCAAAGAGCTCGGCAGAGACTCCAGCTGTGAAGTTGTCGCAGTTCGAAAAGGGTCTGGTGGAGCTTGCCTTTGACGAGGAGCAGGTCGAGTCCATCATTGGCAAAAAGGTGAAGAAAGTGGAGCAACTGAAGAAGAAGAGAAAGGTTGACGAGGAGAAGAAGGTCACTAAGAGAAGAAAGACACAGAAATAGGTCGACCAGCTTGTAACATGTACGTAATAGACGTCAAGAGAAAAAGGTAGAGAGAAAGTGTAGCTAGTTGAAATAGTCGCGTCGATTGTCGCGGGATGTGCTACCAAAAAAAAATCCAGATCAAGCCATTATGCGAAATAAAAAAAAATCCAGGCTTAGTTGATCCTAGATAAGAAGGACGTCATTGTCACCACTTCGCATGCAATGAATCCAACAAACACAATCATAGTAACGGATGCACATCTATTGCACAATGAAAACACGGACATTCTGGACGACTTTATCGCTACATTGCAAAAACTAGTGCCTGAGCAGATCCAGATATCTCTACTCAAAACTTTCGGAAGGTTGATCATGGTGTTCAAGTCGCTAGAGTCGGCCGTAACCATCCACAAAATTCTCCAGGAGCAAAATATAAAGTGCAATTTTTCGATCAAGGATAACACATACGGTCTTGACGGGTCGCCAAGCCGCAATGAGAGTGATTTGGGGAACGATGAGAGTATACAACGGCAACATTTGAGCCCACCTGAGCGGCGAGTTGAGTTACAATCGCCACCACCTTCTCCGTATCTGAACTACGTTCAGAAGCCCGAAGACCCCCCTGACGAGATCACAATGACGGACCCCGAGTCTTTCTCACACCTTCTGTACCAGCCGACTGAGGACAACACGGCCAAAGAACGTGTGTTTTTAGGCCATGATGGTGGGGACCTTGTTTCTGACGAGGACATACCGATCCTGGTGGTGGATCGAGAGGAGGCAAAAATACTAAAGAGCTCGAGTCCAAAATTGCCCTAGTGTGTAAGTAGACAAAAAAAAAAAAGATCCGAGTTGAAAGGTGGAAAAAAAAATTAAGCGCACCCATGCTGGGAGTCGAACCCAGAATCTTTTGATTAGAAGTCAAACGCGTTAACCATTACGCTACACGGGCGGAACTTGGATGAGAATAACAACAGATCCAACGCAATTTGTCAGAGTTCAAAACCTATACCCTAATAATCTCTAAAGTAGTAAAATAAACGACAACTAACTCCATACCTTATATAAAAGTGCAGCTCTCCTTAAATGGCTGGTTGCACCAGAATTCCCGCTTGCGTTCATTTGATCCGAAGACAAGTCGAACAGACCACTGCAGCAACCATGGTTGCCACCATTACGTATAGAATCATTCTTGGATCCTTCTGAAGGGTTGCAGAGTAGAAAGTCAGACTCAAGACAGGTGTGCCGGTAGAAACTATGTTCTTAATCAATGCCAAACAGCCAAAAAACTCGCCTGTTTTGTCTGCGTTCGTGTTGTACTTGAGAATGGCCGAGTGTAGAACGGGAGTCGCGAGTGAACCAAACGCCGCCAAGAAGGCGCTCATCCGGAAGTACCCAGGTTCTTCTGCAAGAGTTATCGTGATTCCTGCAATCAGCTCTGTCACCGAGCACAGAATGATTCCTGTGAAGTCCACATAATCCAATCCGTCAAACCTTTTTTCGAACTTTGAAGAAAGTTTTCTGTTGAACCACGGATTGAATCCGAGAAGAATGGCTGATTTCGACAGCATCATCAGAGATATGTAGACACCTAGAGCCTTGGAGTCCCATGAAAACTTGAACGTCGCATACAACATGATCACCGGACCGAGTCCTGCGGTTGCCGATGTCAGGAGGATGTCGATGGTGACAAGCAAAAGGACATTTCTGCGCGCATCCAACTTGAGGTTTCCCGCATTGTCGTACTCGGTGATCCACAGAAGCTTCAATGACGTAATCATGTCCAAGAAATGGCCGGATGCAGTGTTGCTCGATTTGGCACTCAACACCGACAATCTTCGGGACTTGCTGCGCAGCTTGCTAGATCTTGATTCCGGCAGCGCAAAAACAACCAGCACAAACGTAATAATGAGAACTATTGCACTGTATTGGAGCGTCGGATACGCACTGGTGTTGAATATCCTTCCGAAAACAGGCCCCAAACCGAAACCGACATACAGAAATGCCACCAAAATAGCCATATTTTGCGTCCGTTTGCTCTTGTCAACCACATCAACCACATAACTGTTTCCCAGAGCGAGCAACATGAACAAGGAGCCACCCAAACACCCGACAGCGGAGGCCATGACAAACAACGTTGGACTGAAGGACTCCATACGAGGGTTCAGCAGAATGAGTTTCAGACATCTGCTCAACGCAACCGTACCCAAATTCAGGGCCATCAAAGGTTTGCGGCCGTGAATGTCACTGAGTTTGCCGATTTTCGTGCTCACAAGAATCAAAATAATTGAGCTGGTCAAGATGCTCCACCTCTGCAGCTCTGCGCTCTTCTTCTGCACCAACTTGTCGGCACACGAGATTCCGTCGGTCTGCGGACCAGATTTTAACATGCCACAAATCGCCTCGATCAACAATTGTGTCTCAGGCGAGATCATCATACCATCTGAGAAGGTCATCAGAAACACGATACCGCAAACCATACTCATCGAAGGCCGTTGGTACCACGGCATGCTCTTGTTTTCCTCGATCGACTCCCGAATCAACTCATCATCAGACTGTTCCTCACAGGCCTCATACTCCCCACTGTGCAACAGAGCCTCTTCTACGACATCCTCATTCAATATGGCGTCGTAATATGTATCTGCGGTCGGGATCCGAGTGGTTACTGTGACCTCGTCCTTTCCACTTTTCAGCGCAGCAGCAGCAGCGTTCATTTTTGCGGAAGCTGGTGACAGTGAGAGCAAAACAAAACAGTAGCTGTTGTGCAGAAAAAATGACCCTTGACTTATGTGACACAGAGTGGATCACTTTTTCCAGCCCTCTGTGGAAACGGAATGAAATTCTTATCAGTCAGTCGATAAGAAGCAACTTTGCCCCTTTTTGTCAGCAGAGCTCATGCGCCACACCGGACTCAGAAGCCGTAATTAAAATTGGCAGTCTCGAAAAAGTCCAGATGAGCCCACTGATATTTTTTTTAGAGAAGGAAACTAAGGGAAACAAGTCCGATGGTATAAATTGACAGAAGAACCGTGCGTTTGCAAAAAATTATAACTTCAATTGGACTTCTGAGCGTGGAAACGGGTCAACAGTTGGCATTTATTGGTCCTGATTATTAAGTTCCAGCGCAGGCGTGCGTCTTACCCCGGGTTTACTGCACCAATAATTCACGTGAAATGAATAGTGAGGACCCCCTATCTCCCGGCCCAACCGAAGTGGGGGCGTCAGCAGCCACCCAGCAGCAGACAACACAACAAGTTCGATCGCAGATTACTGTGCAGGTGCTCTGCACAGTGGCCGTCACAAAATTCTACAGCAACGAAAACAATCCCAACGTTTTGACTCTCATGGTTGATGACATAATACACGTTCTCTCGCGGCCAAACCCCAACTGGTGGGATGGTATCATGGTGGATCCCATCGGAAACGTTACTCGAGGCTGGTTTCCTCCTTCACACACGAAGCAAGTGAGTCCAGTCTCGCATGTCCAGCACCAGGGTTCCATTTCGACGTTACGGGACGAGCAGAGCCAGTCCGATCGCAAGACTTCGGCCTATACAGACTCTCTGACGGGTAACAAGGGTGGTTCTGTTGTTTCTTCGAATCCCTCGTTTGCTCAGAGTTTTTCCGGACCGCGCCAGACTCCGCAAAGCCCTTTCAGCATGGCACGAACCACGTCACAGGAGGAAAAATCGTCTTTTGTGCAGCTCACAGCACTCGAGGAAATCAACTCGTATTTCCAGCCCAACCAGTCTCAGCCCAGCTTCCATTTCAAGCCTGTTTGGATCCCCCAGATCACGCAGGATGACAATTTCGTCTACCATAACCCGGCACTCAACGTCTTTTCCAAGGACTTACCGCTTCTGAGTGTGGATCATTTAGACGAGACGTCCGTTTTGGAGGTCCCCGATCTGTCCAAGTTCAACAACATCGAGAACGTTGTTACAGAAAGAAAGGACTCAAATGCAACATCACAACAGGACTCTGAAAAGGCATTCGCAGATCAGTCACCATCCACCCCAGGCGGAACCCCTACCGTGGCAGGCGGGGCCCATTCAGGATCTGAAAATAGGGAAACCGTGGTTGATTACCTCAGAAAAACAGATGGAAAGTTGTGGTATAACCCCGAATTATTCTATTATGACCCCACTGATATCACGAACTGGGACGCACTCAACAAGAGTTTCCATTTCATGATCAACATGGGAATGGATGCATTGGCCAAAAATTCGAAACAGCTTTTTTTGCTCCATCTGAACAACATCTCCTTACTTGTGAGCACACATCAACTGGTTGCAAGCTTGACATTCCGAGAAGTAGTCGAGAATGGGGCAGAAGAAACGGTAAAGAAATTACTAAAAAAACTAACCAGTTCCCTCATTCAGTTCACAATCAACGGTAATTTGCATCTCGCTGGCGAAAAAGATGCCCCGAATTATCTGGGCGATTTCATGACCCTCAGTGCAGACGACGAGCAATCTCACGAATCAGAAAACGATGACGACGATGGCCAATGGGACTCCAGATCGGACGTTTCCATTCCGGCTGCAACTCCCACACCATTACACAGATTAACGAGCTTGGACGAATTAGAGAGAGGCAGATTGAAAAGCACTCCATCCAAGACAAACACAAGAGACTCGAGCACGCAGTCGCGGATGTCAGACATCTACTTCAAGCGTGCCGAAAGAGATGCTGCCAAGCTCTTGAAAAGAACCGCGTTGTTACAGAGCATTTTCCTTCAACTAAAACTTCCTGGAAACCTGGATCCAAATGAACTTCCTTTGGTTTACGGAAGATTCCTGAAGAATAAATTCCATTCGGGCAACTTTACCAACCAATTTGACGAGATTGATGACTTGTCGGGGACTGACCTCCTGATTGATAGTCAAAACTCAAGGGCAAACATTTTGTTGGACGACGATGTCATTGAAACCCTCAAGAAAAGCCAGGCCAAGACGACTGATATACTGGGCGATATCATCGAGATTATCACCACTCCTGCACCGAAAGGAGTGAATCTTGAGGCATTTTTGGAAGATCGGAATCTTAACATTCTGACCTTGACGTACCACTGCATTCCTTCTCTCAGCAAGTTTATGAATGTTCTGGAAGCCATCGATTTCACCATTTTCATTATGATCAACAGGTTGTCAAAGGCAGAGAAGCAGCGTAACGATACGTTGGTCGATGATCTCAACAATTTGACGGTGGATGAAGACCAGAACAAGAGAAATCAGCAATTTTACGAAGCAACGGCCAAGTCGATCAACCCGGTCGTCACCGAATTCATTGAACTGAAACAGGTTCTTCATACGACGTTGAGTGAACTCATCATCGACGCGCAAAATCTCACGGTTGATGATCCTGAAGTGTTCAAGGCCTTGAAAGAGGAAGACGTCACTTACGACAAGAGGTTCTATAACCTGAAGAGTGAAAAGTTTGCGCGTGCAATTATGGAGAAATTGAAGGAACACGATCACGAACAACTCAACAAAGGCGTCTACCTGTACGACTCGGTGATGAAGCTGAGAGCTACAATCAACAGGACAATTGAGTCGTTTAACTTGGTCATTCTCGCTGTGACTCACCTGAAGGAGGAGAGACAATCCATTCTCAACTACTGTTCCAGACTGATGAATACCGACTTCAACATTGCTTCGTTGTTCGTCGCTGAAAGACACAATACCATGGTGTCCTCCTTGAGTCAGTCCGAATATTATTATGAGAGGAAGAAGTCCGGAGAAAGCGAGGACGATGTCCAGTGGTTTTTGGATGCTGACGACGATGAAAAGTCATTGATATACGATCCAAATGGGCTGAAAGGTGGACCAGTTGCTGGTCTTGTCTCAAAGCTGGTGAATCCCGTCCATGTTCGCGATGAGGAGTACGAGAATACTATTTTATCCACCTTGGTGACATTCACCACCGCGCTGGAGTTTTGTGTCATCCTGATTGAGAAGTTCAATCTTGTGATGCCCGAAGCCTTGAGTTACGAAGAGTATGGAATTTGGTTGGAGAAGAAGTTGAAGGGCCAACAAACTAGGGTTCTTGAGGTTTTCCGTCGGCTCTTTTCCGAATACTGGATTGTCGATTACTCTTCTCCTGACTTGATCAGTCTCTGGGTCGAATTTGCCGCAGACAATATTCTTGTGGACAGAGCCCTGTATAATTTGGGGCTGCGTGTGATGAGGATGACCTCCCAGGAGGCATGGAGAACCGAGTTCAGATCAGAAACAAAACCGCACATTTCAGACGAAAGACCTCCTGCCCCACTGACACTGGGCAAAAACCTGAGAGACATCAACAAGATCAGGCTGAAAGAGATCGACTCGATGGAGTTAGCACGACAAATCACCTTGATACAGTTTGAATTCTTCCAAAAGATCGATCAGTTTGAACTGCTCGCGAGATCGTACAATTTCAGCAAAATTCTGGGTCGGAAGGATGTGATCACGTCGAAGAATATCTCTGTGTTCATCAAGAACTGTAACCAGTTGACCCATTTCACCATTTACATGATCTTGCGACATAAAGAGGTGAACGCTCGTGCGGACACGATCAAGTACTTCATCATGCTTGCGGATAAGCTTATAAGATTGAAGAACTTCTCGAGCATGACTGCAGTTGTCTCGGGGTTGAGCTCGACGTCTGTCAGTCGACTCAAAAAGACATGGGAGCTCGTTCCGAAGCATTTGTTGTCGAACTTTAACAAGATGGACCAGTTGATGTCTATTGGGAAGAATTACAGTGAGTACAGAAACATTCTGAAGTTTATTGACGGAGACAACGATCCTTGTTTGCCGTTCCTTGGTATGTACTTGTCGGACCTGCGGTTCCTGACGGATGGAAACCCAGACAACTTGCACCACGACAAGACTCTGGTGAATTTCAGCAAACGTGCCAATATTCAGCGGACAATTCAGGAGGTGATTAAATTCAAAAGGACAGGATACAATTTCGAGAGGGTTGAGGAGATCTGGCTGTATTTGAACGAAATCTGGGACCATTTGCCGGACGACGAAGAGCTATACAAGATGTCTATTCGTCATGAGCCGGCTGTGAGTCTACTGACACAACATCGCGATAACAGCGACAAGCCAGTACACCGTATCGACATTCGTCCTAGCGGTGCTACCAGCGGGTTCAAAAAGCGTTTACCATTGAGACCAGGACATTCATGATTATATATGTTTGTAAATAATGAACGGCCGTTCTTCAGGCCTGTGCGATGTCACTCAGGAAGAAACTGTTGAGCTCAACACGGAGTTTTTTCGAGTCATCCAGACAGCTCTGGAAGCCTTTTTGGAAGCTTTCGTCAAAATTATCGAAATCTGACCATATACCTAAGATTTCCTCATCCAGACCTAGATTGACCACAACTTCGCTGTTTTCGAGCTTCGAGTACCCGCAACTGGCCATGGACTTGATGTTCAGGCCTGAGTCAACCAAAGCAATGGAAACGGAATTCAGGATGGTCTGAAGCAGGAAAATTAGCGAGTGTTGCGGGTTAAGAGACACCACTTGGACGAAGATCTCGATGGACGACTTTGGGTAGTTTTTCAGCAGTATGAGACTCTGATAATTGGATAAAATGAACGATTCCACGCTAGATATGAGTCTTTGGCGATTAACTTCTGCTCCCGGTTGCTCGAGGACTGGTGTATTTTCTGCTGAGGAAGCAGACTTCAGACTAAGGTTCTGTAGCGAGACAAACTTCGAGAAATCGAGCTTGATCTTCAAAGTGGCCTGTTCGCTGAAGCTTTTGGTGAGGTTGGGTCTTGGACCGAATATCGAAGTGGTAATGATGGTTTTGTCGAGTTCCAAATATGACGAGCCACTGCAATTTTCTATGAGACCAGTCTTGACAAACAATTTGCTGTTGCGGGGTGATTGAGGTTTTTCATCTTGTTCGGGAAGTGGACCAAAGGTCAGTGGACGGGCACTTGCAGGACCCAGGTTTCTTCTTCTATCGAGCGTGTTCATGACGGGCGATCGGGTTGTGGGACAGGTTGTTTGCTAGAAAACGACAATATATGGCGTATTTTCCTTCATAAAAAAAATTTCAGATCCTCAAAATTTATTTTTCGCTCGAAAAAAATGATGATTTTCATATATCCAATCCACAAGTCGGCAACGGTCTTTTCTCTTTAGTCGCCGTTCTCGCCATAATGACCACTACATCCCTTGAAGAACTCTCCAAGCTTCTTGCGCCCATCAGAGAAAGCGAACTTGTCCAGAAGGTTCTGCAGAACCAGAATGTCCAACATGTTGTGGAGCTTGCAAAAGCTAACGATAAATGGGTGCTGGGCGGAGTGTCGGCACTGACTCTAATTTACGTGGCCAACAAGCTGCTCCCCTCTTCAGGTAAAAAGAGGAGCAAGAAGGGAAAGAAGAAGTCCAAGTCCAAGTCCAAGCGGTCGGGTGCGCAAGTGGTCGTGGATCCGATTACTGCTTCCAACAACGAGATCGAGAAAATCAACAAGGAATTTCAGACCCAGTATGTGTCTGAGTTGGAAGAATTCTTCAAGATTGTAGACGAGAAACTGGAGACATCGCAAGCGCAGAAACAACAGCAGAAACAGAAAAAGCGGAAGAAGCAGCAACAACAACAGACCAAATCCTCGGGATCTTACAAGGACAAGTTGAGCTACAAATATCTATTTTTCAACGAAAGTCTTCTCAAGCTGGTTATGAGATTGGATTCCGTTGAGATCCACGGGAACGACCAGCTGAGGGCCAGCAGAAAAGACTCCATCAAGATCATTCAGGACTACTGCAAACAGCTGGACTTGTACAAGACCAAGATCGATATTTTGGCTCAGAGAGGAATAGAGGAGTAGGCCTGGGTAGAGGAGATACCAGGCAATACATGTGTGTAGATTTTTCAAGCAGAGCTCGAAAAAAAAAAATTCCAGAGGAAAAAAAATTCAAAAAAAAATTTTGTAGCTTGATCAAGCAGTTTGTATGCCAAACTGATAGACTATTACACATACAATGACGACGACAGACAAAAAGGACAACATTCTGTGGAAACTGGATCTTTTGCAGTACAAACACGAGGGTTTGAATCCGCCTCGTTTTGGCCGGTCGAAGGCTCTAGCCAAGTCGAAAAAACCGCAGAACGTGAAGCTACTGCGTTTGTCGAGGAAAGAGGCCTTGGACATGATAAAGAGTCTCAAAATGGAGCTTTTTGAGCGCAAATTCTTTGCTGCGTACAACAAGTTGCTACGGTCGCTGCGGACGCTTCTGAGACAGGGAATCAAGAACAAAACAACTAAGGAGTCCGAGAAGGTCTTGATGGAGCAGCTGGACAAACATTTGGAGGTTTTCATCAAATCCAAGCTGGTCAAAATAGCCTCTAAGATCTTCAATCGACCGGAGACAAAGGAACTGCTGTCTGGCTGGTTTGAGAAAGAGCAGGAGGTTGTCAGTGAGAAGAAGAAGCTCGAGTCCAACGAGTTGAATAACCTGGTTTCGAAGCTTTTCAACAAAAATGGGGTCAAGGATACCATTAAACAGGCAGAACAGAATTTCCGGCTGGTTTTGGGAAGAGTGGAGAAGCAAAAGGGCCAGAAGTCGGTGACAGAGGAGGAAATGGATGTGCAGATAGGCGATTCTGACGAGGAGGAAAGCGATTCTGACGAGTCTGAGGGAGATTCTTCGGAGGAGGAGTCGGGCGAATCTTCGGATGAGGCTTCCTCAGAAGCCTCAGAAAAAGATATTGATGTTGAGGGGATTTATTCGCAATATAAAGACATGCTGGCTGCGTCATCGGACGAGGAAGACAATGTTGCAACTCCGGATGACATCGATTACAACGAAGTGACTGATCAAGAACCGAGCGAGGACGAGGCCGAGGACGAAGTCGATTACGAAAAGATCAAGTCCGAGAAAAAGAAGTTGGAAAACGACGATTTCTTCAGACCAGAGCCTGAAAAGAAGGCATTACCTGCTCTGTTGGGTGGATACTACTCGGGAGACGAAGACGAGGAAGAGCTGAAACAGGCAGACAAAGACATGAAAGCTGTGGCTAAGGAGAGAAAGAACAGAAGAGGCCAGAGAGCGAGACAGAAGATCTGGGAACAGAAGTATGGCCGGTCAGCAAACCATGTCAAGAAGGAACAGGAGAGAATCAAGTCGGAGAGAGAGACCCAGAAACTAGAGTACGAAGCCAGAGTGGCCAAGCGTGCAGAAAAACAGAGACTGCAGGAGGAGAAGGAGAGACAGCGGAGAGAAAAAGGGGGGAAGAACGAGAAGGAGGAGAGTGCTGAACATTTGCATCCTTCTTGGGAGGCTAAGAAGAAGGCAGAGGAGGCACTGAAGAATGTGAAGTTCCAGGGTAAGAAGATGAAGTTCGACTGAACTTGAGCGAATGAAAGGTTTGGATAGTAGAATACGAACGATCAATGCAGTTAAGGGCAGTAAAACGATTATATAGATGCTTGCAATTCCGCAGATTAATTAGCACAGCTACTTCTCCAAATTTAGTGCGCGTGACCTAGAGCACGTGACAAGCTTGTGGAAAAAAATAATTTTTCTTGGGTTACAAATCTGATCTGCGATCCACTGCTCTTACATGGCTCCAGTTCTTCCTGGATGTCCCATGTTCTGCAGAGCGAATCTCCGAAACACACTGAGATACGGTCGGTTTTTGTCCACTAGAATGATGCCTCAGATCACGCTGAATGAGACGGAGACAAAAATTGTCAATGTTTTAAAGGAATACACAGACTACTACAACAAGGAGGTGGCGACGGCCGAAAACTCGAGGAAACCGCTCGTTCTCCGCATAACAGGCGGCTGGGTGCGAGACAAACTGCTTGGAAAGGCATCCCACGATATTGATATCGGTATCGACAATCTTTCTGGTGTCGAGTACGTCACTGCTTTGAAAGAGTATATGGACAGTCAATCCAAAGATCCTAAGGCTTTGAAGTCATTTATCTACAAGATTGCGAAGAATCCCGAGAAATCGAAACACCTGGAGACATGTACTACGAAGATTTATGGATTGGACATTGACTTTGTCAATTTGCGGTCCGAAAAATACACCGAGGAGTCTCGGATCCCTACAATTGAGACGGGTACTCCTGAGGAGGACGCTTTTCGGAGAGACGCCACTTTGAACTCTCTTTTCTACAATCTTTCTACGGGTGAGATTGAGGATTTGACTGGTCGTGGATTGGAGGACTTGAAAAATGGCGTTTTGAGGACCCCATTGGATCCAGTCAAGACATTTTTGGACGACCCGTTGCGGTGTTTGAGACTGATTCGGTTTGCATCGACGTACAATTTTGTCATTGAAGACGCGACATTGTCGTCGATGAAGCTTCCGGAGATCAAGGCTGCATTTCGGGAGAAAATCAGTCGGGAACGGGTTGGTGTTGAGTTCAAGAAGATGATTCTTGGTCCGAATCCGGTGTATGGTCTGGATTTGATCAGACAGGTTGGTTTCTTTGAGGTGTTTGGGTTTGGAAGTAGCGGAGTGACCACTACTGATGCAGCAGAGATGGAGAGGGGATTGCACGAAGGTCTTCAAGAAGCCTTGGACGATATTGTCCTCAAATATCCGCAAATCCTGGAGAAATTGGAGTCTGTTCCCGAGATCAAGAGTTTCCTCGAGCAAATTTACTCTACAGAGAACGAAAAGTGTGCGTTTTACCTGTCGTTGGTCCTGAGAAATTGGAACGATATGAAGGTAAAGAGTGGAAAAAGAGAACTTTTGGCTGCAACTTTTGCGGTTCTAGAGGGTTTGAAGCTGCCATTGAAACTGGCTGAATTGACAGGTTTGATTGTGAGCAGACAGCGGGAATTTGAGACCAATCTGGAAGTTTTGAAGGAAATGAAACGGTCAGATATTGCATTCACGTTCTTCTTTCCATACAAGGACAACTGGAAGCTCGCTCTGGTTACCAATCTCATTGTGAAGACGTTCAAGAACACGGCCGACATCGACGCAAATATTGCAGAGACATTGCAGTTTTTGCAAACAACCAGAGATCTCGGTTTAGAGAAGGTTTACGAAACAAAACTACTAATCAACGGAAAGGAGCTTGCGGGAATTGTGGGAAAGCCTCCGGGTCCATGGGTGAAGTCGGTGAACGAGAAGCTATTGGTTTGGCAATTGGAAAATCCGCAGTTGCAAAAAGAAGATATGACTCAGTATTTGAAGAGTGCGATAATACCGGAGCTCTCATGATGGCCTATTTTGGGACCCGAGGACACTGGAAATGCTGGCTGATGGCTGTTTGACGAAAAGGATTGTATAAAGAAATGAAACACTCGGATGATGAAAAGTTTAATATATAGATTTACTCAAGAATTCTCTCTGAAATACTTCGCTTCAGCTGTGTTAGTGCAACATTTGCGTTAAATCTCCTGAAGATGGGCTTTTAACCTGCATAAGTCTCAAAACACTTGCCCTTCTACTGATAAAGAAATTCTCAAAATTCGCTATCTTGAAAATTTTCGGCACTCAAATCACCTCAATTTTATTGGTGACAGCTCTTCACCATCAACAACTACACTTATGAACACTACTAGACGAATTGCGGACATTCGTGTGACTCCAGTCTCGGGTCAAAAATTAAAAACGGAAGAACAAACTCTCACATGGTTCAAGTTCGTCGCTTTGAATTAAAATAACTAAGCAATGCGTATCAATTCCTTAGATCTTCTCCTCCTTGACACCGTGTTTCCAGATGGCAACAAATGGAGTAACACCGTCTTCTCTGTAGTTGAGCAGAACAATCATTCCATCTGGGTCCATGGACTCACCAGTGAAGAATTCCCAGTCGTTGAAAGAACCAATAACCTTCTTGATGTAGGTAGTAGCACCCTTCTCGAAAGTCTCAACCTGGTCTGGAGCGTTCTCAGACAAGTAGGCCTTGACCTTCTTCATGTAACCCTTGGCGTAGGTCAAGAAAGACTTCTTGTCGAACTGAGTTTGTTGCAATCTGAAGGAGTAGACAACGTTGTTGACAGTCTCAACACCGTCCTCAAGGTCCTCTCCACCGTCCTCAGCAGAAGGGTTGGCACCAATGTCAATGTCACCACCGCTTCTCACCTGGACCATGTTACAGTCGGCCTCGTAGATGACGCCGTCAACCAGCTTGACGTCGTAAGCGTCGGACAGGAGCTCGTCGTTGGAAACAATATCTTTGTAAATGATCATTTTGATTAGCTAGTTGGTGAATCTAATCGGTAAGTTCTGGGGATGAATTCGTGATAATTTTTTTGCAGAAACCAACCCTTTTATAAAATTTCGTTCCACAAAAAAAAATTTTCACGACGT